>ML814929.1:35868-77279 GCA_009831015.1 Picea engelmannii | reverse complement strand
TGATACTTAAGACACAATTGTTAGATGCAAGTGAATTCAAATTTGCTTCCAAGTAAATGATTGAAAAAGAATGTGAAGCATATGGCTTTGCAAAATGTGTAAATGAGACCAGTGCCTTAAAGGTATCGTGGGCAATGTAGATCCTGTATTTTATTGAGGTAAATTAATGGTAGATTAATGAAAGGTTGTGTGGCCTCTTTAGAGGCTACTTCTTTGTTTGGAAACTTGCGGAGAACTTATCGAAGCCCAGGGACATCACCAGTAAGTTCACTAAAGGTGTTGGATGTCCAAAACAGGTGGGAAGCCAAGTCTCGAGATCATCCGCCTTACTTCACACACTCTCTTTAGGCGTTTTCCCGCGCATTAAAGTAGCAACTATTGAGATTTCCCTAATTATTCTATCACCACTGACCAGCCCAGCGTGTATGAAACTTACTCCCAGCAGATCGAGACTAGCTCGCAACTGAAAGGGTCAGGGACCGCACTGGGAGCTGAGGGGAGTTGTTTATTTTAAACAAATAAGCAAAATACTGAAATTGAAATGTTTTGTAATTACTTGAGTCTCCATTGACCAGCCTCTTTGGAGGAGGTAAGGAGACGATTTATTGCCAACTTTGAAATTACATAAACTTGAAGCTAACTAGCAACTAGTATTCTACTTTGTGAAATTGAAATCTAATCTAAATGAAGATTTATTTAACTTTATTGTTTAAGTGAGATTGTAGTGCTTTGTGATGAATTGAAAGATTAAACTTAGCTTATCCTTAGTTATGAAAATAGAATCTAAGCTAAATTGCAAAATTTGAGACAATCACCAAAAACATCATTCCCCTAGGGGGGATGAAGAGTGGGAGCATGTAGCCCCACTGATTTTATTAAAGAAACTACACGACTCTTTATTGGAGTGACTTGTAAGTTGTGACCATTCATTAGGGGGGTCACAAGTCTTTACAATGTTTTACAAATGTTTATTGAAGAAAGGGGTGCCCCCAGGGGTCCCGGATGCTCCAAATCCACCCAAAATGGACAGAATTTCCTATTATCTGTTTGCTGACCTACATAAAACAGCAAGCAAATAATGACAAAAGATGACCAAAAACACTTTGGAAGTGTCTTTGGTTATTAGTAGAAAAGCCCCAAAATTGACTAAGCAAAACTAGTGTAAAATGGGCAAAACTGAACTAAGAAGAGCAAGGTAGAGAGTTTGTCTCCTTAGGGTCTTTGTTTGTTGTTTTAAAACAGCAATATAAAGACACTCTAATTGCCAAATATGAAAGTGAAAGCTTTAAGAAAAGAACTACCATTTAACTTCTAAAAATTTTGAAAGAAAAGCATCCTAAAAGGAGACTTTTCCTATGCTAGATCTAAGCAATTAGATGAAACTTGAAAGTACAAACTTGGATCTAGCTTTTCCTATGCATGTACACTTAGATATTCAGAATTTGAAATAAAGATAGATCTAAGATACTTGCATTTGCAACAAAGTAACCAAATTTAGAATTTCTTTTGAGAAAGAGAGAAGGAAGAAACTTGTAGCCTTGGAACCCTTGGGCAATGGAGTCTTTAGATGAGTTAAGGAGGGACTAAGTCTTTAGATCCTTGAAGTTGTTAAGAGACAAGCAAGTTTCATCACCACTCCAAGCTATGAGACCATGTAAGCTTTAAAATCTTGCAAATAAACTTGTTAACAAAATTGGTGTCACCTACACAAGAAACTTGAAGAGTATGTTAGTTAACCGAAACATGCATACACATCAAAGTCTCTAAATATAAATGAACAATAAGATTAACAACAAGCTAGATAAATCATATCCTACTAGATGATAGCATCCTTTCAAAATCCAAGATAACAAATCCGAAGAAGAAATTAGGCAAATATTACCTCATAGATTAAGCACAAATTGACATCAAGCATCCACACACATGTATAACACACCTTCTTGACCTCCAAAGTCTCTTTATTCCAAATGAAAAGTATTACAATAGTACAACTACAAGCAGCAATCCCCAAACTCCAACTAGTTTGCAAAGGGAGAGAGCGTGTATATATAGCAAAATGGGTGAAGATGCCCATGAGGGAGGGCGCACCAAGTGTACAAGGAGGGCTCACCACTTGGAGAGGAAAGGGCAGCCAAGTGTAAGGGAAGGGCAGCCACCTATCCCACAACTCAATTGAATGACAAGTGTGAGCATTGGGAAGAGGGGGAGGGCGCCACCTCTCAAGAGGTAGGCAGCCCTCTCAAGAAATGTGCCACCTCTCCTCAAGAGGTGTACACCTCTCTTTAGAGATCTCCAATATTCCTTCCAAACTTTACCCACTCAAACCCAATCACATGTAAAATGTCTCCTATGACTGCCACATAACCTTCCAAGGCTTTAATTCAACCCAACATGTCAAAACATGTTTCCCAAAAAATAGTGTTTGCAGATTTTTTATGATTTTATTTGACTTTTTGGAGTTTTTTGAATAAAATTGATTTTTAAGTGATTAAAATCACTAATTTTACTCAACCAAGTGGGTACTCAAGGTAATATGGGTGCTCTAGGTCCAAAAATGAGCACCCCCAAGGCATATGAAGTCCCCTAGTACCACTTTTTTAATACAACTTTATTTTTTAATTAAAAATTCTCGTTTTGCGGAAAATTTTTAATTAACTAAAAAAATTAAAAATCCTGAGGACTTAGCACATTTCCATAAAACTTTAGGAGTATGTTTAGCATGGTAATATACATTAGACACTAGGCTTAGATCCATGCTAAGGCTTAACCATGAGTTATATACTCCAACTCTAGAGAATTGAGTGAAAAAACTCATAAATTATAAATTGCCTTTAAAACGATAAAATATAATTAATAAGTAAGAAAAAACACTCCAGAGTAACAACTCATGCCTAAGTCAAAGGTGGCTAAGACCTTTTATAAGTTCATCATGCAACATCTCTTATTACAATTTGTATGGAAAATGTGAAAAAAGGTTGGTCTTAATGACCGGTTGAACTTATGAACTCTGAATTTTGAACAATAAATGTTCAATCTTTGGCGGCTCGCTGGAAGTCCATCCTAGTGCAGCTTGGTGGATAACAGTGACAATGTACTTCCACATGCTTTGTGCGCTCATAGAAGACAAGTTTCTTCGCCAACTTCAAAACACTCTAATTATTATAGTGAAGTATATTCGGATCATCTTTCTCAGTGTGCAAATCAGCAAGATTTCTTCGCATCCAAACCACCTCACAAGCTCCTTCCACTATGACATTGTGTACTCTGCTTCAATGGAGGAAAGTGAAACTACATGTTGCTTCTTGCTCAACCAAGATAATACCCTTGTACCAAGGCTGAAAACATATCTTGTTATGGACTTCCTATCATCCACTAATCCTGCCAAATCTAAATTCATATGTCCTCTCAATTGGAAATCTTCTCCTCTGCACCTTAGAATTCTCTTCATTGCCCAAGGTCGACACTGTTGTCTCTTCAAGGAGTCCCAAAACTCCCTCCCCATCTTCTTCAGATATCAAGGTCAACGATGCTTGGCCTTATACATGAGAGAGGAGGCCCTTGGACTTAGATCTTCTTCATTTAGACCACACCCACCACCGAACACCACCAAGATGATCATGTCCTTCCTACTACTTACAAATAGAGACATTAAGAGACAAGTAGAGAGAAACTACACCTCAACTTCTAGATCCATGAGATCATAAGGAGACATCTGACCTCCAGCCACAATACCTTTGTGGTGGTGTCTTGTTCAGACCCTAGATATTACAAAATGAGCTAGATCACTAAATGAGGAAACCCTAAATAGGGTTGAGTCACATAACTAAACTCAAAGAAAGATACTCACAATAACACCATATGATATTATCAATGAATAACTAGTGCACTAATTACAAAGGAGTTTACCTCCTTATATATCATTGTTCATTAAGCAAATCATTTCCACTTATGAATGTGGGATAGATTGCTTTACACAAAAAATGAACATTAACATATTCTAAAGTCATAAAGTGACTTTATTACATAGTAAGCCTTATATCTCTAATACCCCCATAAGGCGTATAGTGTTGAAACAAATTGAAATCAAATGCATATACTAAATGTAAAACACATAAATTGAACACTAAACATCAATAACATCATTTAGAAGATTCTTCTTTGAACACAGTTCATGGACTAGTTTGAGCTCCATCAAGTTGCCTCATAATTGTCGTAACGATGTAGTTGTTGAGTTGAATTCCCGAGTTCCCGGATTCCACCTCCCCAAACTCTCGAATCACAAATATCTCGAAGTCAACTACTGGACAAAAATTCACATGCATGTCACGTAACATCACTAGTAGACTGCAATGCACATGCAAGTCTCTCCAAATGATGAGGGATCTTTCCCTAGATCCACAACTTCTGAACCAAATGGGCAACAATCCATTTTGAGTTGTTAACTGATCCCTTCCTGTCTTCAAAGCGTGGGCTTCCTAAAATGCATAAAATCCCTTTTCCTCAGGACATTCTTCACCGTTGTCAGCATCCAATGGATCTTCAATCATGGCTACACTCGCTATATGTTGACTATCTTTGACCTTTCCCTTAAGAACGCCATTGGCTCGTTGTCTACAATTCCAAGCTGTATGACCTAGCTTCTTGCAATACCAGCATTCTATTTCCTCTTTGTTTTTTGTTGATCTATTGCAGTTGTTTCTTGCATAGAATGCAGGTTTCGATTGGCTATCACCTTCAATGGTTCTCTTTTCTTCTGCGAGCAATATTGCAATCATTTCATCCAGACTTTGTGAAGGTAGTTGATTGAGGGTAAAGATAGCACTACTGTATTTAGGCGACAAACTGTTCAGGAGAATTGCCTTAGTATCCTCCTCATCAACTACTACCTTGACTTCTACAAGTTGTCTGATAATAGATCTTAGGTTGTTGACATGGTTGCTTCAACTGGCATCTTAAAGTTGAATAACGGTAATTTCAGGGAAAATTTTGCATTCATTACTTGTACCCCAAATAACTTGTTGAGCTTCTCCCAGATCTCCTTGGATGATTTGTCAATTTCTACGTGATGTAGCTCTGAATCTGAGAGGGAAAGGCCAATAATGGATTTTTCCTTATCATATCTACTCTCCCATTCTATCAACTTGTTCGGAACTGCAGGTGTTGCCTCGGTTCCTTTGACAATGGATCTTCACTTTCCACGTATGGAATTTATTCATTAATTGCATCTGGATCTTCACTTTCCACGTATGGAAATTAAAACCCAAGTACTTCTCTAACGCCATCTCCATGACTGATTAGATCTGATCTTTTTCACTGCTAAAAAATAATTACCGACGGATGCAAAGAAAGGTTATGTAAACTAGAGCTATAGATACTGCAAATCTGAGAGAGATCAGCCATAGAACTGCAATAAAGCCCTTGCTGCCTCTGTTGAGAAAATTAAGAAGGATCCTACATTAAATCAAGGCTAAAAACAACAAAACTCGAATCTGAGTGAACTTGTTGCTAAACACCCTCGAATTGTGACACTTCATGGCTCTCAGACTATTGAAGTCACAAGAGTGGAAAGCTTGTCTTTCCAAGGCCCGAGACTCTTGATACGGATTCTTTCTCTGATACCATATTACAAAAAGATCTAGATCACTAAATGAGTAAACCCTAGATAGGGTTGAGTCACATAACTAAGCTCAAAGAAAGATACTTACTATAACACCATATGATATTATCAATGAATAACTAGTGCACTTATTACAAAGGAGTTTACCTCCTTATATATCATTGTTTATTAAGCAAATCATTTCCACTTATGAATGTGGGATAGATTGCTTTACACAAAAAATGAACATTAACATATTCTAAAGTCATAAAGTGACTTTATTACATAGTAAGTCTTATATCTCTAATACAAGACACAATAAATATCCCTCTTCCTCCTTCAAATATCGACAAAGGTCATCCTCTTCTAGACATCGAGATGCACCACAAACCCACTATTCCAAATCTCCCAACTCCAACACCTCTAAACAGTCTTACATCATGAATTTCTTTACTCCGACCTTGGATGGTGGGAGAGGACCACTTACTGAGAGCACTAACTCGGGGAATTGCAATAGTTCTCTTCATCATCGGTAGGTGGTGACACCAAGCGATATTGAGCACTCTTAACTCACATCTTCAATTGAGGTATTTTCCTAGGTTCTCGAGTTCTTGACAAGGATTCTCTTTTTCTTTCTTTCTTCTTTTTCTCTATGATTCCCAACTTTGTATCTCACTTTTGAATGATAGACTTTAGGTATTAAATATTGAATTTCATAGATTAGATTTGTTCTTATAGGAGTTGCACTCGCACTTCCAGTTGTGTATTGATTATGATGTACCTAGTAGTCCCTTTGGCCTATTTTTCGTTACTCGTTGGACATTCATAAAATTATCTCATTTTATGTTATATCTTGGTTGTTGTCCAATATTCAACCTTAGGGATGTGAAAATTTGGAAAAATAATTGATTGTAACACTAGAATATTGCTCGGTAATTGTAAGATAGAATAGGCTCCTCGCCAATTGTCTTCATGTTGACTCATTAGTTGGTTTTGAGTCAGATGTCCAATGGGTTTTTGGCATACATAGTTGGAAAGCAAACACACAACCCTTATTCTTTCAAAGCCCTACACCTAAGCAATAATGTAGGAGGCCTAAGTCAATCATGTCAAAAGAAGAACACAAATCATATTTTCCCTTCTAAATTGCATAAACCTTGCTACCTGTGATGATGATATTATTAACATAGACAATTAGATTGACCAATTCACCATCTTTGCTTTTGACATAGAGATTAGACTCAAAAGGACTTCTTCTAAATCCAATTCTCGTGAGATGTTTGTCAACTTTAACATACTCAAACCATAAAGAGCCTTAATCAACCTACATACCAGATCCTTTTTGTGCTACCTAGAATCCCTTTGGCTAATACATATACACTTCTTCCTTCAAATCTCCATTAAGGAAGGAGCTCATTATGTCCATCTAATAGATTTTCCAGCCAAAATATGCATACATGGCCAAAACTAAGGTCACCATATTTGTTGTTGGGGGAAATGTCTCTTCATAATCCACCCCATCCTATTGTGAAAACTCTTTTGCCACCATCCTTGCTCTATGTTTATCAAGTGACCCATCCATCTTACACTTCATTTTATAATCCCATATGAAGCCAATGGGTTTCTTACCAAGAGGCAACTCCTCCAACACCCATGTAGTATTCTTCATGAATGCATCATATACTCAGCCTTCATGGCTCTCTCTCATTCAAGTTGCCATATGTCCTCTTCATAATTTTGGCTCTTGAGATTAAAAAGAGTTACGAACAACTATGATCAAAGCAAAATTGGCATGCCCAAATAACTTACCTTTTCAAATTGGTCCTTCACTTGGTCTTTCCTCTTGGTCGAGGTAGCTCTTCCAACAGAACTTCCTCCACAATGCGATAATACAATTTTGGCCTTTTCTTTTCTACATAGCCCTCCAAACCAACGCTACTTTCTGCCCAATAGCTGAATTATCCTTGCACACCAACTTCAGCAGGCTACTCTTCCTCATACATCTTATTCCCATGAATCATGGCTGACTTTTCACCCATGCTACAGCCCTCGTCAGTAAATTTCAGATCTGACTTCCAATTTGAAATGGACTGAAAGAGTCCTGCACTCTCATCATTTATGAAAGCTTGGTGGAATGTCCCCTTGTTAGTAGAAATATCAATCATCATGTATGCCTTATGTTGTTCACTATTCCAAGTAAACATTAACTTCATCCAATTTAGTTATTTTCTCCTCTAGAATTAGTACATATGTTGCAGATCCAAAAACTTCAAAACAACTAACCAGAGACTTTCTTCTGGACCAAGCCACTTCCACATTAATATTTTGCATTGCCTTTGTGGGAAATCTGCTTAGCATGTACAATATAGTGTGTATTGCTTCCACCCAGTACCTATTAGGCATTGCTTTATGCCCTAGCATGCCTCTGCCCATCTCCACAATCGTGCAATTCCTCCTTTCAACAACTCGATTTTGATAGGGGGTGTAAAGAGTGGTAAATTGTTGTTGAATTCCTTCTTTTACAAAACTCAGAAAACTTATTAGAACAAAATTCTCCTCCATTATCCATCCAGAGGATCTTAATGCATTTGACTGGAATCCTTTTAAACAAAAGCCTTGAATTTTTTTAATTCAGCAAAAAACATCTGAATTGTGTTTCAAATAAATACACATATCTTCCTTGAAAAATCAACTATCAACAAGAAATTCCTAACACTAAAAATGAAGATTGTCTTCATTGGACCACATATATCTGCATGCACCAATTTGAGAACTATATTTGCCTTCTTCAAATGTCAATCAATGTTATCACTATTCCTTTGACTTGTTGACCATTAGTGACCTTAACAATGAGATCCTTCATAGGGTATACAAAAAGGTTTAGTTGTTTCACAAGATTGATATCCACGAAATTGTGTACTTTTAGAATCTACAAGGATAGTGTTATTTTTATTCTTTATACTTCCTGTGAGTTTTAATGTCCTTGATTCCATTTTTCCTATAATTGCTACAAGTGATATAGTGGGATTTTCATCCCAAATGCTACCACCATTACCATTGTTCCATAGATGAGGTGGAGTATACATTACTCCAGATGGTTACACTTCTTCTTTCTGGCCTATAACTTTATTGCAGATCCTTGATTCCACTCCCTTCGGAATCTGCCTAGTGCATGTGATTATTGCTAATGACATCTTCGGTGATTTTTCATCCTCATCACTGGTCATCAGAGTCTAACATGTCTTCTTCAGCAAAGACCTCTACTTTCTTTCCATTTATAATTTTGCAATGATATAAGTGATTGGATGCACATCTATGACCTGGAACCCAATTCTTACCACACCTACAACAGTCAGTTTCCTCTCTTTTTTCTTCTTCATTGGAATTGCTAATGGAGGTGTCTGATTCTCTTTCATCTTCATGTTTTATATGACTTCTGTTTGCTACATTTGTGCCCCAGTGACCACTTATCTCCACAATATTTGCATTTGGCCTCCCTTCATCGTTGGGCTTTCAAAATGTAATTATTCTCTTCTCTTAGAATTTCTTTCTTTCACCTTGAATAAACCTTGTCATAATTTTGGGTTAACCTTTTTAACTTATTTTTGGCAGTTTTTTCCTTACATCTAGCCTTTTCCATGGTTGTGATATTATGCATTTCTAATTCATCTCTTATGTAAGGCTTTAATCCATGCACATCAGTTTGAAGAAGTTGATCGTCTGATAAGTCGAATACTCGTGTTGCCAATGCTTCCCATTCATATTGTGTATTCATATACATCACTTTTTTGCTATATTTTGGTATTTTTGCAAAGAAGTCCTTCATCTTACAGTTGAGGCGCACTTATCAGGGACAATTATCCATGAAGTTAGGGTGCACTAGGTGATTAGACCAGTGTTAGGGTTTGACTGAGTCACTATGGAGCACTTCCTGCATGTGACCAAATACATTGTATCTTCCCTCGTCTTCATATTCTATAAATAAGATGCAGGGTGCACCAGCGCTGTTTATGGGGCACTCAAATCACACCCTTTTCCAGCGAGGGTGGTTTTTCAAGCTAGTCAAAGTTCCACCTTTTCCGATTATTTTTTTGAAAATCCAATGATCTGAGTCATCTTAAAATTGGCCAAAACCCCCAAGACAAGGTTCCCAACACGGGTGGAACTCTGACTTCCAGCATGGTTCCTACCGGTTTTAGGGCCAATTTTAATTTTTGACCGGATAAACGGGACGGTATGAGTGCCCTTTATCCCATGCCAAGTGCACCACTGTGTTGGTTAGTGGGTTTTTGGTTTTGAGCTATTGTAGTGTATTTTCTTCTTTCTATATTCAATAGAAGATAGATGTGATTGGGAGTTCAGATCTGCGTACTTGCTGTTATTTTTTTCTACAGTATGTATTTGTAGATTCTAGTATTCAAAGACTGTTGTTTTGATAGGTTTCAAGCTTTAAAGTTACCTAGGGCTTAGGATTGTAGTTTGAGTGCAGAATCTGCTTACCATGGTCTGAAAAACAACATGGTCTCAAAGCACGTTTGATGAATTTTTCCAGGAATCCGTGTATGGATAGGACTGCACCGTATAAGAGGGAGTTGTCAGAGGCTTTCAGCAGTGGGATGCCCAAGTTTCAAGGGTGAAGCAGATCCAGACCTGAGAAGGGWTGAGGGGTGAGATGCCAAGGATCTTCCAGTGATTTGAAGGTTTTTTTTTATCTTGATTGCTGATATGTTTTCATTTTTTTTTAAGAGTTGCAGCCRTGACCAGTCACAGTCTCCGAGATTGTCACGTGTTGGAGGGCATTTCCAACTTTGTTCCCTGGAAGTGCAGGCTGCAGATTGTCTTGGAAGAGGTTGAACTGGGGTACCTTGTGGAGAAGGATGTCGWACTCCCCACATAACCCAAGGATTTGACGGAGCACAATAGGAAATTGGTCAAAGTGAAACTAATAATTCTGGATTAGATGCAGAATCATCTAATCCCTCACATCGCAGAGAATAAAGCAGCCAAGGAGATGTATACTGCCCTAGTCACCTTGTACCAGCGTGAGAACATATCTTTAGAAGAGAAGGCTCTTGAAGAACAAACTGACCATTAACTGAGTGAACCACGCTGATACAGTAGCTAGATATCTGATGAAGATCACATAGTTGAGAGATCAACTAGCTGTAGTTGGTGACAACTGACAAGATAGCAGAGAATGAGCTAGATCGGATCAGTCTGAATGGATTTGGTCCATCTTGGTATCATTTTGTATTGTGTGTATGTACTCATGAGCATCTACCTTCATTCAAAAGTCTCTGGGATGCCTTTGTCAGGGAAGATACGAGATTGGAAACAGTTTCAGCCACATCTATGAGGATGTGTAAGATCCCTAGGGATTTTAGACTAGGAAAGAAAAGTTAAACCAGTTTGCAACAAGTTTATTTCCCACAGTGTCTTACAATTTTTCCACAGTAAACAGTGACCATAAAGTAAACAGCATATCAGTAGAATTCAAGTGCTTTCAATTACTAAATTTCAATTCTGTCATACCATTAATACCCAGCAGTAAAACCCTCTAAAGGCTGCTGTCACAACTTTAGCAAACACAGGGGTACAATATCCAATCAATTGATGTTGTTACAGTAGCTTAAAACCAACGGAATCTTTACTAATTTAGGGCTGCTATAACCCACGTTCCCTAAATTAGTTATAGAAGGGAACGTGGGATGGGTTATATGGGTTGGATGGGTTAAAACCAACGGAATCTTTACTAATTTAGGGCTGCTATAATCCCACGTTCCCTTGTATAACCCATCCAACCCAGGGGACTTGTCATTAACCATTTCCATCAAAGTTGTTGTCAGCTCATCAAGAGTCAGTACCTAATCACTCCTTAGAAAGGCATCGCAGCACCACATCCAGGCTTAATAGACTTAAGATGGATCTGTGGTAGTGAATAATAAGGCTAAGGTCACATCAGAGATTAAGACAAATCAACGCAAATTTGCGAATTCGATTTCATTGCACTCCCTGGCACCAATCGAAATCTTCACGAAACAGTAGACAAGCTGGTGAAAAGGGCAACTGATTCAATGCAAAACATATTATGCCTGCCATTTTAACTAGAAGTATTTGGATGACCTCTCATCGGGCATCTTTCATGTCGAAAACTCGCTCTAGGTTCTTCCATTTGATTACCCTTGTTTATCAGAATATTAAAAACTCTGCAAATTATTAAGGCCATAAGAGCTGAACCAACAATTTTTAGACATGGAACAGCTCAAGTTACGTAAGCACGATGCTTCTCGAAGTTAAAATTTCAAACTCATAACAAACCTCGTCTTGAATGCAAATTCAACAAATAAAACAGCTGAATTGTGCTCGAAAATCTACTCTGCGCTTTCTGATTCAATTGTGTATATTTCATAGAAGAATTAAGACTTTAAACCTTGTTTAAGGTGTGAATTTCGTCTGCATGTAGAAACTTACAGGGAGGTTGGCAGATAATTGAATCAGAATTTCGCTGGCGCGACAGATTCGAGATAATTTTTTAGCTCTGTGCCAGGAATTGCAGAGAACTTGCACGGCTTCGAACCTGCGTGGCCGAAATTTGCATTCCGCTCGAATCTGCGGATTGGAGCCCCGATTTGATAAAATTTGTTGCCAGAAAAGCTTGTTCAGGGGAGCGGAAAAATGGGTGGCTTTCAAATTATACAGCATTGAGGAAGATATGAGTCACATCTTCTGTGTTTCCTCTCTGTCGAAAGACGGTGACGGAGACAGAAGTAGAAGGCCCTTTTTTAAAAATTCCGTGTGAATAAAGCAACTTAATTTTTTCATTTATTATTTTATTCCGTTCCAACTTAATTTTTTCATTTATTATTTTATTCCGTTCCAACTTAATTTTTTTATTTATTATTTTATTCCGTTGGTTCCACATTCTCTGTGGATCTCACCTACCCATGCACGTAGTAAGAACATCCTTTTTGACCAATTTCCATCCCACTTTCAGAGCATGGAACTTGTCGGAAGTATTCTCATCCCACTTTCACAGCATGTAACTTCTGGGAAAAGTGTTCGTTCCTGAGAACGCTTTACTTAATTCACAATTTGAAATTGACATTTATTTTAATATTGTTAAACTAAGTTTTATGGTCATATAGCTTTACTTAATTCACAATTTGAAATTGACATTTATTTTAATATTGTTAAACTAAGTTTTATGGTCATATAGGGTATTATACAATTCCTAAAATATCGGGAAATAAAAAATTGTCATCTTTAGAAGAAGGTGGAAGATAAAAGGTATTTTTCTTTTTAAATTTTAATTTCAAAATCTATATAATAATATTAACATTTTTATTTATCAAAAACTATGTAGATTTAGAAAAAAAATTCTCCAATCTTTTTAAGTATAGAAATATAATTTTAAAATAAATAAATTAATTTCTTATTATTTTTTTTTAAATTCAAAAGACTAAAGTTGGTCTTAATGGTTAATAACAATTATTGTTGTGATGAGAAAGTTCTATTAAACTATGATGCACTTGCAATTTGAAGTTATTGTAATGAAAATAATTCAAGTTCAAATTTTGGTGGACATGTTCCTTCTGTGCATTGTGTGGGATCAATTGAATTCAATTATTAGGGCTTAGTTGTCTTTCTTGGGGCTTGTTTCTAATAGATGTTGTTTCAATGTTGTATTGGGCCTTGTGCTCATTGTTGTTGTAGCTTTCCAGTATTGCCAAGTGTGTCTTCATTAGGTTGAGGTCCCCCCTAATTAAAAAAAGGTTGATTATGTTGTTTTCATACTTGTCACTAAAATTAATGTAATAGTATTGGCTTAGTACCAGCGCCCTCGTTTTTAATATATGTTTGAGGATGAGATTGGAATTTAACCAAGTTTTCAATCCAATGGATTGTTTTCTTAAATATTTATTTTTTAAATTGATTGATGAGAAAGGAAGAATGTAATTAGAAAGAAGAATGTCGTAATTGTACAAGTCGTGGAACATATATTCCTCGTAAGTCACATGATTTTTAATGTTCAATCAATAATGTTTTATTTAGTTAGTTCTTTGGTTACTATGATGAACTGTTGGCATCGGTCCTATATCTTGTTTCTGTGGACCGGTGGAAAAGTGGGGGCTCGGCGAGAAAAGGATTACACCATGAGAGAGCGAAGGGGTCAACCTATTCTGAAGAGACAACATGGATTTTGGAAATGTAGTTGTACTCTCACATCATTCCAGATCAAGAAGTATTTCCATCCACAAAGGTCAATATTTGCTCGCTAGGCGATAGGATAGCAATGCTAGTTACAATTTTTGTTCTAGTAGGATGTCAATGTATTTATATGAAGTAGTTAATTGTTGCATAGGGTCTTCTCTTTTCTGTTATGAATGATGGATCATGTACATGTTCCTGAGAACAGAAAATTGCTCATTTTTTGGGTCTCGAAGTGGAAACAAATCGGAACTTTCCATTTAGTTGTATCATATGATACCAACATAAATTCATCTTGACTTCGAAGCTACTAAGTACTGAGAGGGATCATGAGATAAGATAGATATACATTGGTGTACGTGTACTTATGAATGGTTGATATTTGTTTCACAATTTATTTTTAACATTACTAATTTTATTTTTTTACATTGCACGTCTCATCCACATTGTGTTGTTAATTTTTTATTTTTTTTAAATATTATATTGGGTCAACATATGATACAAGTTACCTCAGTGGTAGGCATAGATATTACGCATCTCCCTCATAATGTACTATAGAATGCACCTCACATTTCTTAGTGCAATGATATTACCCAATATTTTAATCCTTATTGGTTGATATGGTATTCTCTTGATTCACCCATCTTTCATGCCTTTTTTCCAATGTGATGCAACTTCAATGGGTTCATGCAACATAAGGCATTGCATTACCATATACCACTATTTCCTCCCTTGATTCAACATTCAATGGAAAAATAATAGGGATATTCACGCATCGTTGCATGTTAAAACTTCAATGGTCAATGTAATAGAGGTACAACGATGGCAAGATCAAATTTCCCTAGCTAATAGGGTTACCAAACCCTCCTCGCTCCAAAATTGTGTTATGCCTCATTTCTTGCCCCTATCCCTATAAAGTGAAAAAGCACGCTAGTGATCCCTAAGTTGCAACATGTATGATTGTTCACTTAGTGTTGTCGTCGTTTATTTTTAATGCACATCAACCTTGTGATAGGTATTTTGAATTCAACCCTACATCTCCTTATCAACCATTAGGTTGCAAATCAAAGAAGTCAAGCCTTCATCTACTTATCAACCCTTAGTTAATAAAGTAAAGAAGTGAACTCTCCATCTCTTTATCAATCTATTGTTAACGAATCAAATAAGTGAACTCTCCATCTCCTTCTCAATCCTTAATTAACATAGTAAAAGAGATCAACCCCATTAAAAATCATTAGTTAACAAAGAGGTATTGTGAATTACATAATTCATTAAATCTAGAGAAGAGTATAAAACCTGTGGAGACCCATTTCCTACCAAGTCTTTTATGAGATGTACAAATATAAAAAAAAATGTAAGATAAATATGCAACAAAATACTCTAATTTATGAGCAAGATTCCTATTGGAATCTAAAAATTTAATCATAGTTTAACTAAAAAAATATGATCTACATATGGTTCCACAATGCTCGAGAGTTTTGAGGGTGGTCTGTGAATCAACTCTTGACCTTAAAGAAGCTTGAAACACATCAATTCGCTTGAAACCATGAAGATTTGTAAGAGTTGACTAAAAATGGGGTGTTTTGTGCATTCCTTATCAAACACTGATATAAAATACAAAATTAACTCAAAGCTACTTATGAGGGCAACAAGATTTGGTTAGATGGAAAAGTGAGGGTGTTTTGTGTCCCCACTTTGTTTCAATTTCCTAGAGATGTCTTGCCCTTTGTAGATCATCTCACAAACCATTTGAAGCAATTGCGGCTAGGTGCAAGCCCCGTGCAACTTTGGTGGAATAGATACCCCCACTTGTTGAATCTTAGTCAAAGGGATTTTTCTAGAATGTTGTAAGTTGGCTACATTGCATTATAATATTCCTAAATTGAGGAAGGCCATGTCCACTACACAATAATATTGGGCAACATCTTGTCAAAAACAAAAGCTAATTACTTTTACAATGAGATAAGTGAGATACAAAAGATAAAATACAAATATAACACATATTTGGACAAAAATTCACAAAACTAAGGCTCGTCACAAATTCATTATTTAATTCATTTATTATGTTGAAAATGTGTAACATCGGGTGAGTCATGCATTCTCAACATCAATCATCCAAATGAGTGAGTCAAAACACTATAGACACTAAGCATCCAACATGACTAATGTAACAACAACACTCAAATTTGATGAGTTAGAACATATAACAACTCGACTATATTCAAGGGCGACATGTGCAGGTGGGAGTCTCCGCAATCCTAGGGGGGAACAAGATTATGCACTATATTGCTTGGGGTCTAGGAAAGGTGACAAATAACCTTGTCGAAGCCTATTCTTTATGGTGTGGGCTCAACATTGCTAGAAATCATGGAATTAGGTCCCTAATGGTGTTTGGGGATTCGATGTCAATCATCTAGGAAATAATTACCCAATCGATCCCAGGAGGGAATCAACTTCAAGGCCTTGTAGCTTGAATTAAGAAAATTGCCTCTCAGTTTGATAAGGTCTCTCTTTACCACATCATGAGGGAATTGAATGAAGAGGTGGATGCTTGGAAAAAATTAGCATCCTCGTTGAGTCCAAGCAACATTATGCAAAATGGGTTTTTTCATTATCCCACAATCCCCTAATTATTTATTTAGTGGGAGATTAATTATTGTTAGAATGACCAAGTGGAACATATATGAAGTCCAAACAATGTGGCTTCCCTCGAGGTCACGTATAGTGAGCAGGTGGTAGAGCAATAATAGGATCAAGCGAGCCTACATACATTTATTAAGGTTGATATCATGTGAAGGATTTCAATGCTTTGTTATGAGGAGACGTAATAGATATGGGATTTTTTGTGGGAGGGAACCGCTTTGGTATAACAAATTTGTGGTTCGGTGACAAGTGGAGTTAATCCAGATTTAGTCGATGGAGGTCGAGTTTCCAATGTCTCAGCAGAGATGGAGCTATGTGTTGTCAGCTAAGGCGGGACTAGAGTTGTTGACAGTGATTTTGAAGGATTTTAAGTTTCATTTCCCAGTTGATTTGGTTGTGGATGAGACTTCTCTGTCTTAGCATTCATTAACAGTGGATTTGGCCTTCTGTAGATCCTTATGAGCCTGGAGAATTTGGGGCTTTTCTCCAAGACTGGGTTTCGATTTCGAGTTCAATGAGCCAGTGTTATAGATCTCTATGTTTTCAGGGGATGTGGCAAGGGTGACGATGGCAGGTGATGATGCTCGGGAACTTAAAAGAATCCTTCGCAAGCATGAGGAAATTACACATGCCAGTAGTAGTGCAATCTTGGTCATTACCTCCAAGGTGGCAGAAATGGAGTAGTCTATCATTTCACACACTGCTAATATTTCCAACCTCATCCTCAGCTATAAATGTTGAATTGACTCATTGGAAGCATAATGTAGCAGACTCTGAGCTTTGGTTTTAGCTCAGCAAGTGGATAATCTCTCATTGGCTTCAAATAACCATGGAACTCAAAGATCTAATCAAGGGCGGGGAGCAAAGGCTGAAATAGTGTACCAGAACCAGGTTACCATGGAAATCAAAGGCGATGGTACACACCACTCTAGAGAGGAGCAAGACGATCAAAACAACATGTGACAGTAAAACAATATGAATGTTTTTTCGAGTCATCTGTGTTTTGTGTCAATTTGTTAGGCATACTACCTATAAGAACACTTGGAATTATCAATTAGTAATTTCCTTTTTGTATGTAATTAGCTACTTAGAACTATGCTCTGTTTTGTGGGAATCCATTGATGGAATCTATGTAATCGATGTTTTCCTTAGTGCAACAAACCTCCTTTTATATATAATGAAAAATTTAAGTTCCAGTTAAAAAAAATAAACAAAACAACTAAAATGTATGAGTTGAATATGATAAATAACTCGTCATAAATTACCCTTGACAAACTCGCATGTAGGATTTCTAGGCCTTAGTGTTTGAACTTAGCCTCGAATTTGACATCCCTCGATAAGTAAAACAATGATGCATTATCACAACTACCTATTATAGGTCTTAGTGGTCAGACTCAACTCAATATTAAAATTTCAATAAGAAATAGAACAATTCATTATTATTTTCACCTATCACTTTCTTTTTCCAGTTAATATACCCTGAGGGAAACCATCCAAGCACTTCCCCTCATTTTGAGGATGGTACCCAGGATAAATCCTAGATTCTTAAGGGCACAAGGTTGGGTCAACAACATATGAATAGGTCATATATAACCCATCAACAATCGGTTCACTAAAAGAGAACATGTCACAAAATGGAATTTGAACCGAGATGGAGAGGGTAACAATTGCTCATCATAACCACTCCAACTACACCCAATTGACTATTGTCACCTATCACTTACCATATGGCCAAATTGTTATAACTAACTCTTCCTCTATACAAATATGAATGATGTGCAATGGTAATATCGTTTAGTTATCTTAACATCCTTCACATATTTCACTCTTATTAGTTTGCAGTTACTACATGTTGGGTTACATATCTCTTCCACTTCTTGGTCTGACCTAGGCTCGGATCTCAACAAGTTTCCAACAAAACCCTCTAAAACTATCGGCCCTCCTCGTAAACCAGAAGGAAATACAACACACAAAGTACACTCGGCAGTCTCACCCAAGATAGATGGGTGACTGCAATACTCAAGTGCTTGCAGTCTAGGAATGAGTGGGGATCTGGGAATGTATTTGATCTTCCTCATGTATTACTCTCATTATTCATTCAAATATTCCTAGGGTTCATTCATCTTTTAGGCCCAATGTGCATGCATTCTATTATATCTATCTTAACCATTCAATCATAAACTAATCATTGACAGAAAGTAAACATGCAAGAAACATCATAGATAACACATGTTTTACTGTGGTTCACCCCCTCCTAGGCTACATCCACAAAGATTTGGATTCTCTGCTCTTTTATTAGGTTTGCTGCAAAATATGGCATTGCACGCTTTACATCTCCAATCGTACAAGCACTGTGAGATGAAGGAACCTCTCTGAGGTGGACTAGATCACACCAGGCTCCTCAGCCAATGACCTAACCCTCAAAATATGGCCTACTTGACTCTTCTATCACCTTATTACACTAACCATTGAACTCACATGTTTCTCCACAAATCAATCAACTGAACCCTTCCTGAACCCCCAACCTAGACCTCCTAGGTTCTTATTTTTACTAATTTCAGGCTTACAGTCGTTACAATCTTTATCAAAAACCTTAACCCTATCATGAATAGTTTTTCCTGCCTGTGCGCCTTGCATGTTGCTTTTCCTCATGCATGATGCTTTTCTTGCCGGTTGTTCTTATCCAAAATTACGTCCTTCCTCAAAATAGGCATGCGCCCAACAAGCCCCCAACGCTGACATGTGGCTCGTTGTTGGTTTAATATCTACTCTTCTATTGGTATTTAGAATTCTTTATGGGGTATTCTGATTTTAATTTACCATCACAGATTGACCCTGGTTCATATTTAGTAAGCTTCCCAACAAAATCCCTTTAAAATTATCGACCCCTCTGGTAAACCAGAAGGCAACGCAATAACTAGACTGTACTGCGTAGTCTCACCCGAGATAGCTCTATGGGTGGTTGCAATACTTAGTTGTTTGCAACCGGAGAC
Organism: Picea engelmannii; assembly: GCA_009831015.1. Classification (NCBI taxonomy): domain Eukaryota; kingdom Viridiplantae; phylum Streptophyta; class Pinopsida; order Pinales; family Pinaceae; genus Picea; species Picea engelmannii. The sequence continues at coordinate 57,839 of ML814929.1, read as the reverse complement.
TGAGCGAGATTTGTGGTTCAACGCTGTAAACTTTATTCATTTAGTCTAACATCTAGTTATAAAATTCATTCTATGCATGCATGTGGAATACCGGATCTACTAAGTTACTTCATTTATCTAGCATTCATCAATTAATCAGACATAAAGATGCATTCATTCATTCACATAACACAATGTTATTGTGGTTCACCACCTCCTAGACTACGTCCACAAAGATCTGGCTCTCAGACTTTTATTATAGTTTAGAATTATATCACATCGCGTGTGGTTAAAATCTTAGATCTCCCCCTTTTCCACAGGCTCCTCGATCCCTACAATTCTGACTAGATCGCACCAGAATCCTCAGCCTGTGATCTAACCCTCAAGATCGAGTCGCTCACTCCCCCCCTAGCTCACCAGCTTAATGACTCATACAGTTCTTACAACTCTCTTCCTTTCTCTCTGATGTCTCGGTCGTATTATATCTTTCTCTTCTAAGTGTTACTTATTTATATCCTTGGCTCACCAACCATTACAATACATTACAAAAACCCTAACCCTAGCGTCGTTAGGTCTTCCTTGCATGTGCATTTTGCCTGCTTCTCTCACACGTGCTGCTTTTCCTTCTAGTTATATTTTCCTCCTTGCATGCTTCTCCTCCAAAAATAACCTTTCTCCCTGACTAGGCCTACATCCAACATGCCCCCAACACTAACATGTGGCTCGTCCTGAGCCACCTAAACCTTGTGCACTTCTTTGTTCTCTCCTGCGAGAGCCTAGAACTTCTTTGTGAGTTCCTTTGCTTGCGTTTGATCCTGCGCGGTCTTCTCCCTAAGTCCGTCCAATACTTGCACTGCAATCTTGTCGTTGATCATCTCTACGCACTCTGTCTGAGTTTGTGCCATGTTCTTCTTTGCATCTTTCACCTGCGTAATGACCTCTGCTGCTCGCTCCTACAACGGTTCCATTTGAGCTTGACACTCCTTCTTCTGTGTCTGCGCAGCTATGAGTTTTTCCTGCAGATTCTTCATATCTTGTGCCCCTTTAACATGCTCCATGATCGACATCGTCTTCTGCCTCTGCTTGAGGTCCTAGATAATTGCGCTTATCCTCTCCTCTTCTTGGTCCCATTGTTGGACATGTTGATCCTCTACTAGCTTCGTCCATAGTTGTGTTGCTTTCTCGAACAAGTTGGACACTGCGTTGACTTGTCGCTCCATCTCCTCTATCTGTGTTGTTGCTTCCTGCTTCCTCTGCTCCTTCACCTCTGGGGGAGTGGCAGGTACGAGTTGTTCCTGGAGGTGATTGATCTCCTCCCTATATTGATCAATTGTCTGAACAATCTAATCAATCTTCTGCGTCGTGAGCTCTGTTGTCTGCGCGCTCTTCAGAATTTTCTCATAGGCTACAACCAATCCATGTTCAAGCCTATCTGTGTGTTATTTCTCATCTTTGGTCTCGAGCTTGACCTTCTCAAGCACCAATTCCAATTCTTCTTGGTTGTCCTTTGTTTTCTACAATTATGTTGCGTTTGTGCGACTGTACCTCCTGCGCGACGCTGACTTGCAGTTTATACAAGGTCTTGGTTGGTATCTGCATCATTACCAACTGTATTTGGGCCAAATCCTTCAAGGGTGTCTGACCCACAATTTCATCCATGCACAACATGCTAGGTGTGATGTGAAATGTCGACCTCGACTGTGCTGTCGTCTGGATCCTATCCAGCTCTCTCGATCCAGCCTCGACTCATGTCTATGATGTTGCTTGGACTGATTCTATTCCGTTGTCGACCCTGTATGTTTCTCTGATTTGCTCGAGGAGCTGCCTCATGTTTTCCAGCTCATCCTGCATCATATCCCTTTGGCGCTAGGCTTCGTCAAAGTCCTTCATTGTTTGAACCTGGACCATCTAGATTACGAGGTCAACGTCATCCTTCGTGATCGTGTATTCTGGAAGCCTTCTGTGCGCCTTAGATTTCTCGCACACAACCCCCATTTGTATAATTGGTCTCTTAGTCCGGCCTTGCTCCTATTGAGTAGCACTTAATGTGGTCCCCTGTGTTGTCTCAGTCTATTTTTCCTGTTCCTGTGGCGCCTAGGTGTTGTTCTTCTTCCCCTCCTGAGTGCCTTTCTTGGACACACCCCCTTTCTTCTGTTGCACCAGGTTCTGACATGTCCTTGGCTTCTTAGGCATTGTTTTTTCTTCTGCAAGTGTCTGTTCCTGCCCTCCCTCCGCCTCCTTATCTACAGGAATCTCTTGATTCAGGACTGGAATCCTCCAATCATCGTTCCAATCCCTGATGGTCATTTCTACGTCCTCTTTCTTGACGTAGTAGCACAGTTGTAGCCATTGGTTGTCAGGATCCTTCCATGCTTGGATCCACATTGTATGTTTGGTCGCTTTGAAGTTGGCTATGCCCTGATATTGTGCGACCACCTCTGGTGTGATCCGCCAAGTGTTGGTGATGCTTTCCTGCAAGTCGTTGTAATATCCTTCGAATATGCATGCATTCGCCCCTTTGTTCTTAGGGTCTGAAGTGCTCCCCATGAATAGGTATCGCATTGCATGGCAGGGACTAGATCTCATGAAAAAGAATGAATACTTAGGATCCTTCCATCTGACCAAGGCGATCAAGATGATTTGTCCCTGGGTCCCGCATGTCCTTGCAGTCTTCCAGGAACAGATTTAACAAGTATGGGGCACATCGGAGTGTGGTGCCCTCCACACACTATGCTGCAGCTGTGACGACCCCGACAGGGACTTCCTCCTTGCGATATTTCCTGAGTAGCTTGCATGCCATTATTTTTGTGGCCATCCTTGTGGCTGCATCACTAATGCACTTAATTATGATTCCGCGTGACCCCCTTTCTATACCATACTTCTTCTTCATTTCCTCGGCCAGTGCCTTCTCCTTTGTCTTGTCATCAAGGAACTGCGTAGGTGTCTCCCCTCGCGTTATTAGTCTTGTGATGTATGCAATGAGATCCAAGTCTATCGGACAAGTTGTTCCAGCCACAGGTATCCTCCATAGGTGACTTCCATCAGTCGCTTGATGCAATTGTTTGCGTCTCGGCCCCTCTGAAAGTGCGGGATGTCCAACAGGCCTAGAATCCCAGTTTTGGCCAATCTGGCTACCCACTGTCTTGGTTGGTTAATTAGTTCACCAAAGGGTCCTAAGCCCACAGTTTCTAGGTAAACTTGCTTGGAAAACTCTGGAAACTTGTCCAGATCTATCACATCGTGGTATGAATACCGCAATTTCTCCACATGGCCTAACATGTTGTCGATGACATGCACACCATCTGGAATGCGCAACAAAACTATGGCTATGGTGGCTTGCTTAGCGGTGATCTTGCTACTGGTTGTTTTCCCTTGTGTTGTGGTGGTTGGCTCGAGGTTCCAGCCTCCATCGTTCTCTCTTCTGCATACTCCTCTGCTCGATCAATGACATATTCCACTGTGCCCTCCCATGGATGTTCCAGCATGGTTGTGTGTGACCGTTCTGGCACAGTCGTTTTTGCCTAGTTTGGGACTGTCCAATTGACTCTCGGGGATTCTTCAAGGTTTTCGGGGTGCGAATGATTGCCTGTGTCCTCAGCCTATTGGCCCTGTCCTATTTCTAGGATATCAATGTCCATTCCCATTGGTGTTGTCTGTTGGGTTTCCTCCACCACTAGTGTGGGGCTTCCTCGTTCCATGTTGGGCAATGAGATTTCGTCCAAGTTGACGACTTATGGAGGATGAGGTGGTTGTTGTTCGCTTCCCTAGGGCTGTGGTGGTGGTATGATGTTGGTTCGAGGTCGTCTGCAGGTCTGGCTCGACGCTCCTAGTTTGGGTGGTGCCATGGTGTTAAATATGTTCTTCGTCGAGCTTATTGGGCTCTGTAACCTCTACCAACTCGCTCTCTGCTCTGTATACTCTATCGTTCTATGATTTTCCCAATTTCCCAATAACCCTTCCAATCCTAGCATGCCTCCCTTATATAGAAATCGGGTGAAACTTCCCGGAGACGTTACCGAAATTACGTTTTAAATGAACTGGCGCTTCCTGCGTACTTACCATTGATTTCTCTTGTCGTTTCCAGTTGGCACGATTAATGTGCTGTCATATCACTCGTTCTTGTCATTCGATTTTGATAGCCATCGTTCATTGGTGCTTATTTGTTGTACCTGCCATTTTCGTTGATTTCACCTTTTAGTGATCGTTGGTCCTTTCTTTGCCATGCTAGCGTTTATGAGTGCACGTGCTCATTCTCTTTTCTGCACGCTACGCCTTTATTGTTATCTTTTGATTTCCAACGTTGTAACCCCTCTGGTTTTTTTTATTTTTTTTAAGTGCTTGGAGGTCGACTGTCCCTATACAACTTCAGTTGACTCCCATTGATCATCCCTCTGAGTTATGTTCCTCCTGAATCCTTCAATTGTACAACTCCCCCATCTATGGCAGTCTTTACTTCTTATGGTCCTAACCAATGCATTTTGATTTTTCCTGGGTGATGAAGAGATTTACTGTCATACACCAAGACTAAGTCTCCTTCCTTGAAAATTTTCCTCTTGATATGTCTGTCATGCCAAGCTTTGTCCCTTGCTTTCTGTACTTCTTGGTGAAACCCTGATAGAATCCTATCTTCCTCCATGATCATTAGCCGATTTAGCCTTTCTTGTATCGTGCCTCGCTTTGTCATGTTTGTAATTGTTGTTACGCGCAGAATAGGTACCAAAAATTGTATTGGCACCACTGCTTCTTGTCCATACACCAATCTGAACGGTGTCTACCCTGTCAACTTTTTGCATGTGGTCATGTACACCCACAATACTGTTGGTGTCTTCAGGTCCCAATCCTCCCTATTAATGTTGCAGATCTTTGTTAGTGCATTCTCGAGGACTTTGTTAAAGGCTTCCATAGTTCCATTTGCTTGAGGATGATATGGTGTACTCTTTTGATGATAAACTTCAAACTCCTCAGTCATAGCCCTAATAGTGTTGTTAATGAAGTGAATGCCTTGGTCACTCATCAAAATCCTTGGGCATCCAAATCTAGTGATCACTTGCTCAAACAAGAAGTGTGTTGTTGTCTTTGCGCTGCAATCTTTTATTGGTGTTGCTTCTACCCATCTTGTTAAGTATTTTGTCGCAGTGATAATGTACCTTGCTCCTGACCTTTTTGTTGGTGGGTTAATTGGTCCCACAAAATCTATTTCCCATTTGTCGAATACCTACAAGGTTACTTGTGGTCTCATGGGCATCTCGTCCATTCTATTTGGTTTACCAACCCTCTGACATACATCACATTTCTGGCAGTATTCCTTTGAGTCTCTGTGAACAATTGGCCACCATAGTTCTACGCACAATACCTTCTGCCCAGTAGCTTTGCCTACATAGTTTCCTCCTGCTATTCCCTCATGGGCTTCTGCTAATATCCTTGGTCTTTCATGTTCTAGCACACAATTTCTCAAGATGATATCTGCACCCATTTTGTATAACTGTCTTGCAATCAATTGATAATCTGCAGCCCTGACTACCAGATTTTTTCTTTGTGTAGTGTTGAATTCCTATGGCGCAGTCCCTGTACTCAGGTACTGGATGATGTCTGTGAAGTATTCATCGACTATTTGGACTGAAAATAGTTGTGCATCAGGAAAGTTGTCCTCTAGATTCGTAGGTTCCTCCCCATTAGTGATCCTCGACAAGTGATCAGGTCCTGCGTTCAACTTTCCTGGTTTGACTATCACTTCAAAGTCAAATTCCTGGAACAACAATAACCATCTACAAATTCTCCCCCCCAACACTGGCTTGTTGATGAGGTATTTGAGCATTGAATGGTATGTGAACATCTTGAAATGTTTTCCCAATAAATAATGCCTAAACTTCTGAAGCATGTAAACCATAGCTAAGCCTTCCCTCTGTGGTATTATAATTTTGCTCCGATTCTGACAATGTTTTTCCAGCAAATGCTATAGGATGGTCTAGTTCTCTTGCTCCTGGTTGCGCCAGAATAGCTCCAAGTGCTATGGTTGATGCATCTACATGGACGTGGAGTGTCTTTTCCCAATCCGGGAATAATAATATTGGTGCGATTACCATCTTCTCTTTCAGGGTGTCCAATATGCGCTGACAATCCTCATTCCACCAAAACTTGTTGTCTTTTCTTAACAATTTCTCCATTGGCACAGTGATCTCCACATACCCCTTTATAAGCTTCCTATAGTAACCTGTGTGTCCCAATGTCGCTCTCAATTAGCGGACTGTTTTTGGTGGTGGTAGGTTAACAATTACGACAATCTTTGCAGGATCTACTAGCAAGCCTTGCTTGCATACTATATGGCCCAATAGTATCCCAAAAGGTGTTTAGAAGATGTACTTCTTGATATTTAATGATATCTAACACTGCCTACATATTTCTAATATCAGCCTCAACACCCCTACATGGTCTTTCAACAGACTATAGACTGTCCAATCGTACAGATATGGCTCTAGAAACTAGTGGATAAATTCTTTGAATGTAGCTATGACTAGTCTGGAAAATATTGTTGGTGCATTCTTCAGTCCAAACGACATGATTGTATAGTGGTAGGATCCCCATTCCTTGGCAAAAGTGGTCTTATATCTGTCTTTCGGTGCTATTTTGATCTGATGGTATCCCGAGAATCAGTCGGTGAATGAATAAGCTTCTTGTCCTTCTACATTCTCCAACACCTCATCTGTGAAAGGAGTAGGAAACAGGTCATGTAGGGACACATCGTTCAACTTCCTCAAGTCAACACATATTATTATCCCCCCTTGTTTATTCTATTGAACTACCATTGGGCTTACCCATTCTGATTCCTCTATAGGTTCTATGATTCCAACCTCCAACATCCTATCGACCTCAACTTTGACTTTTTGCTTATATATTGGGTTTAGTCTGTATGGTCATTGTCTAATCGATCTTGCCCCAGTTTTGAACAGTATCTTCGTTTCGCCTAGCTCTCCTGCTATGCCTTTCATCTCTGTGAACGTTGTTGGGAATAGGTCATTGTACTCACGTAGTAAATGTGATATGATTTCCACTTTTTGCTCATCCCAGTAGTCTCTGATGCTGGCCATTTTGGGATTCTCAACTGTCCCAATGTTGACTTTCTTCACCTTGATCGACGCAACAATTACTTCTGATTCCAGAGGTGGACCTTCCACTTCTCTTTCGCCTTCAACTTCCTCAATCTGAATATCACGCGAGTCATCTTCATACGGTGCTTCTTCCTGCACGTGGTAGCATGAGAATAATTATTTTATTGTATGTCCGTTTTGTCGTTGTTCTTTCGTCATGAGTTCAACTTCCGGTTCTTTAATGAATATCGCCCCTTTGATTTGTTTAAGTGTTGTGTCTATGTTGGGGTTCTCATGCTCAAATGAGAAAGTGACTATAAAGTTTTGTTGTAATATTGTCTAGCTCGTAGTTCCTCTGCGTAATTCCTGGTCTATATACCAATTCGCTGGGATGCCTTCTAATGTGTGAAAAAAATGGTGAGGCCATTCCTCCGGTGGTGTCATCCTCCATAGTGTTTTGCGCTTCTCCAAGTGTTCCGTTGGTGCCCCCTGTTCGTCATATTTTTGTAGCAGTTTGCTTCCTTGTTCTGTGCCAAACCTAATGCGCAGTAACCACTTACATTGGTACCAGTCTTTAACTGTTTCTTTGTGCGCACCACACCATCTTGCAGGTGTTGCATTGAGTGTTATATCTAGGGCTAAGAGCCTCTGATCTTCTAAAACTTCATATTCATATCATGTTAACAATGCTTCTAAGTCATTCACCCCATGGAAGTTGGGAGGTTCCCTTATCTCCATACCTACCCATCTTACTGCGCGGTCTATTCTTCCACATCTTGTTGTGGAGACTTCGTGTAACCTCTGCTACCAATTTTCTAAGCCTGTATCTGAGTCTGACGCACATGAGGTGATGCTTTGCCAACTGAGTACCCCATCTACAGTCGGGTTCACATAATCTTCATCTCGCGCAATTGTTCTGTACAACTGGTTAATTTCCTCCAGGTCTAAACAAGTAGGTTCTACGAACCTTTCCCCTTCTCATGGGTCCAATGGCGCAATGACTCTGTATTCTCCTGACTCAAAGGTCATATTTTGCATCTTTAAGTTGATTATGTCCTAGTTATCAAACTTCCAATCCAATCCAAGCAATGTCGGATAAGGTGTTGTGCCATCCACTATCTCGATTACTTCGAAGTCGATTTTAGTCCACACTCCATCCAAATCTACTGTCACTCCTTTTAGTCTTCCAATTGGTAGAAATATGTGTTGATTTGCTAGTTTCAACTGAACATATGAATATCCTAATGTGGGTTCTCCCATGCATTGCCATGTCTTTTTAGGTAATACATTTACTTCGGATCCTAAATCTAGTATAATATCTCCCATGTTGAAATATCTAATGTTGGTGTTCAGTCTGAATTCCCTATTTGTTCTCCTTCTTGTATGCAAATGATTAATTGTTTTCTGTTCTAGCTTTCCTTCTGCCTCTATGCTACATCTTTCTAGCATATTTTGTAATACTTTAACAGAGGATGGATCATTTAGTAGTCTAACACAGGATTGCAAAAAACCCTTAATGGTACTTACTTGTCCCAGTGGCTATGTTTTTTCGATGTGATCCAACGATGGAGGCATCTTGTACGTTGGTACTTCCTTATTATGTTGTAGAGTTGATGTTGATGCAATGTATGGCTTCATGAATTCTTATCTAGCTTGCTTGAATATCTCCTTCTCGTTATGCGCATCAAATTGCTTCTTTGGTTTGGCATTCTTCTTCACCCACTGGTGTTGTACTAGCTCTTGTCTTACTATGTCATTTCCTATTTTAGCTCCTCCCCGTGTAACTATGTTGATGTTTCTTCCTTCATCCCTTGCTTGTGTTGAAATCCACTGAAATTTCTAATTGTTCTGATTTCTCTTCTCCTGGATCTTCCCTAATAGTGTCAGACATTCTTCCATGTCATGATCTGATGCACGACAATACATACAGGTCGTTGGTGGAAGTGGGCATTCTTTTGCATAGTGTCTTGGTTGTTGACAATTGTGGCATACCATTAGTCCTCTGCCTCTTCCAAAACCTCCTCTTGCTCTTAATCCACCTCTATAGCTAGCTCGATCCCCTCACGATGAGTTGTATGGAGGCGCTTGGTTATACTGCACCGTATTATAGTGTGGATGTGCGGTATTATACTGCGGTTGCGCAATGTTATATTGTTGCTACCCATTGTTATATTGTTCCTGCACAATGTTGTACGAGGCTGGTACTTGGTTAAATTGAGGTACGGCTTGCTCGGTCATCATTTCTGCCTGCACCCTGTATGCATATGATGTTCTTTCCCTCATAAGTTCCATGGTTTTGCAATCTTTCTCATCATGGCCTACTGACTTGTAAAATTTGTAATACGAGCTTTTCGGTACTGTTTGGTACTTCTGCATCATTGGGCGGTGGTATGGATCATAACCTTGTTTCTTATAGATCTCACACCATAGTCCTCCTATTGGTAATGGTTTTGTCATTCCTGCTACCATGTACTGTGTGAATGTCGAACATTCGTTTATTATGGCATCCTTTTGTCCTACACATGGTACACCAAACGACTTCTCTTTTGTCCTTACCCTTGTTCTGGTTTAGCTTGAACATTAAGTTCTTCAAATCCTCCTTCAGCTCCTCTATGGATGGATCTGTATTCTGGTATTGGTTTTCTTCCAGTTGTAGGGTTTCCTGTAGAGCCTCATCCCACATCTGAAACTTTTGTTGTTGCAACAGATACTTCAAGTGTGGTAGCAGTGAACTGACGAACAAATGCCTATGTTGCATATTTGTCATGACATATTTTAACTTTCCCTTCAATCGTTTGAATCTCTGGTCAGTCTCCCATATAGATTATCCTGGTTTTTGTTTAATCTCTATCATCTTGTTCATGTATTGATCCTCTGAACTAGGCTTCTAGAACTCATTTATCAACAACTTCTTGATATCTCCAATCGTTCCGGTTGTCCCTGGCGGACTATTTGCAGCTAAACTCATGTACCAATCTAGTGCGTGATCTCTTAGCGTGATAACTAACTGTGTAAGTTTATTGTTCTCGTCTATGATCTATTTTGCTTCCCAGATATTTTCACAGATAAACAAGTGCTTCTCCGGGTCCTCCGGTGCCTCTCCTTTGAATTCTGGTAACCCGATGGTGGGATCATGTCCTGCCATCCTAAATGTTGAACTACTACCTCTGCGTGGTGTAGATACTTGACTACAGCTTCCTGAACTGGCTCCCCCAGTTTTTGTTCCTTGTGTATATGTACTTCATGTTGTCTTCCTTCTCCTAAAATTCGGTTGTCTAAATGGTGGTGTTCTTCTTGGTGTATTACTCGCACATGGGTTGATGGTTTCCACACTGACACGGATATGGATAGGAGTGTTGCCTTCTATTTCCACTCCTGGACCTCTCATCTTCCTCTCATATGTCGTGCATAGGATTTTCTCAATCTGCTCCATAGCCCAGAGATCCTATACCTCCTCTTCATCACTTTCCAAGCCTTCCCTCGCGGGTATGACTCTCTTCTTGGTGTTCACCTTATATTGGTAGGGTACTCCACTATGCGTCTTTCCAGTTGTTGCCATGATCCGCTTGATTTAGTCTTTGTTCATCATAATTGGGTCCAAGGCCTCCTCCTTATTTCCTTTATCCCCTTATCCTTCCATTTCTCCTTCTCTTGTCAGTGCTTCCCCCCTTCCCCCATGCACGCAGGGAAGTTTAGTTGTCTAACTCCATCATCATTACACCTTTGTTATATAGTAATATCTTAATGGAAGTATATAATGATCTAATGTACTTACCTCGAGGTCCCTTCAAGAACTCTTTCTCATCTGTGTTGTACGACTTCATTGTATCTACTACAAACTCTGTGATAAATCCGACAACGATGTTGTTTAACCATAAATCTGTTGTGCACGTAAACTTATTATCAACTTGTTGTAACTGCGCGATCTCTTCATAATTCCACTGTATATGTCTAATCCGATTTGTAGGATGGTTGTCTTTCAATCTTTTTATCCACTTCAACAATATATGCGAGAAATCACAGAAAAAGACTTCATGCAAGTCACTGAATACGTACTTGTCCAGATATTTGCACGATGTTAACTTCAAATTTCGATTAATCTTTCTACGCAAACTCTAGCTCCTTTGTTTTCAACCAACTCTCTATCTCTGCCTTCGTTGGATTCCACGGTCTCAACATCCCCTTTCAGATTCTCATTTCTTCAACGATTCATTGTTCGATTCGATATCTTTTTTACGCATATTGCCCCCATTCTCACATACTCAATCCCAGTTTCTTCCACACAACCGGCAATCGAACCATTTGTTGGTTTAATATCTACTCTTCTATTGGTCTTGAGGATTCTTTATGGGGTATTTTGATTCTAATTTACCATCACAGATTGACCCTGGTTCATATTTAGTAAGCTTCCCAACAAAAGCCCTTTCAAACTATCGGCTCCTCTGGTAAACCAGAAGGCAACGCAGTACACAGAGTGTACTGCACAATATCACTCGAGATAGCTCTATGGGTGGCTGCAATACTCAGGTGTTTGCAACCTGAGACTGAGTGAGATCTGTGGTTCAGTGTTGTAAACTTTATTCATTTAGTCTAACATCTAGTTATAACATTCATTCTATGCATGCATGTGGAATACCCGATCTATTAAGCTACTTCATTTATCTAACATTCATCAATTAATCAGACATAAAGACTCATTCACTCATTCACATAACAAAGTGTTACCATGGTTCACCCCCTCCTAGGCTACGTCCACAAAGATCTGGCTCTCGAGATTTTATTATAGTTTAGAATTGTATCATGACGTGCGTGGTTACAATCTTAGATCTCCCCCTTTTCCACAGGCTCCTTGATCCCTGCGAGGCTGACTAGATCGCACTAGGTTCCTCAACCTGCGATCTAACCCTCGGGATCGAGTCGCTCACTCCCCCCCCTTAGCTCACCAACTTAATGACTCATACAATTAGTATATCTCTCTCCCTTTATCTCTGTCGTCCTGGTCGTTTTACATCTTTCTCCTCTAAGTGTTATTTATTTATATCCTTGGCTCACCAGCCATTACAATACATTACAAAAACCCTAACCCTAGCGTCGTTAGGTCTTCCTTGCATGCGCACTTTGCCTGCTTCTCTCACACGTGTTGCTTTTCCTTCCAGTTGTCTCTTCCTCCTTGCATGCTTCTCCTCCAAAAATAGCCTTTCTCCCTGATTAGGCCTGCATCCAAGACTCGTCCAGAGCCACTCAGGTGGTGTGCGCTCCCTGAACAACCTTTGCCAAGATGTGGAATTTCCCTTCTAGCTCTTCCCCTTTATCTTTGCCCTGTGCAACTTTCTCTGCGAGCTCTTCTACCCTCTGTGTTGTGATGTGCTCCTTGAGAGATTCCACGCTCTCAACATGGTCCTGAGCCATTCTCGTCTTTTCCTTCTCCAGTTTCACAATAATTTGCGTTGCTTGCTCTTGGAGAGGTTCTAACTGGGCTAGCCTTGCTTGCTTGTTGTTTTGCATAGTCTTCAGTTCGCCTGCAGGGTCTTCATCTCCTGTGTGCCCTTCACTCACTCTGTGATGCTCATGGACTTTTTCCTCTACTTCAACTCTTGGATTGCAGTGTTTATTACCTCCTCTTGCTAATCTAGTTGATGGATCTTATCATCTTCTTCCAGTGTTGTCCATAGCTACGTGGTCTTGTCAAACAATTGTGTGACCATTTTAGCTTTTTTCTCCATCAATTCCACTTGGAGGGCTTCTTGTTGTTCCCTTTTAGCCAGAACTTCCGGAGGAGTAGTTGGAGTTAGTTTTTCTTTAAGTTCCTCGATCTCCTTCTTGTAGTTCTCGATCGTCCGTGCAATGATTTGGATCTGTTCTTCCACATTTCTCATGGTTGCCTACGCGCTGTCTGGAATCCTTGTAAGGACTTCCTTCAGCTTCTATTCTAAATTATATGCACGTTGTCTCTCCTCTTTTGTCTCGAGCTTTAACTACTCGACTACTAGTTCCAGGGCATCCTTGTCATTCCCAGTTTCTTGCAATTTCACTGCATTTGTCCTTGCACGCGATTGCACTTCTTGCGCGACATTGACTTGTAGTTTGTACAGTGCCTTGGTTGGTATATTTGCTAGTACCAACTGTACTTGTGCTAGATCCTTGAGTGGTGTCTATTAGCTATAACCTCGTGCAACTACAACATCTCTGATGTTACTTGGAAGCTTGGACTCGCCTACGCTATGGTTTGGATGGTATGTTCTTCTCTCGGCGTGGTCCTTTCCTCTGCTTATGTTGCTGAGGGGAAGGTTTCGTTCCCCTTTCATGCCTTTGCGCTTCTTGTATTTGTTCTAGGACTTGCCTGATGTCGACCAACTCATTCTATATCCTGCCTCTTTGGTGCTCGACCTTTTCAAATTCCTCGGTTGTGTGATCTTGTACTCTTTCGGCAACAAGATCGACATTGTCCTCGATGATTGTGTACTCAAGTATATGCTTATGAGCCTTGTCCTTCTTGCACGGTCCCCCTGTATGTATAATTGGGCGCTTGGTTGTGGAGTGGCTGTCGAAGGGGTTTCTTGTGTTGTTGTGTTCCCCCTTTCTTGTTCTTCATGCGTCAGGGCAATGTCCTTCTTCCCTGACTGTGCATCCTTCTTTGGAGCACTGCCCCTCTTCTGTTGCAGCGACTTCTAGTTGGGCTTCCCTTGCTGTGTTGGCGTTTTGGGCGCAATGTTGTCTCCTACTGGTATCTTAGATGACGTTGCTTCTACCTCCTTCCCTTTTGGCATTTCTTTGGTAATGACTAGGATCTTCCAGTCGTCTTCCCAGTCTCATATTGCCATTTCCACCTCCTCTGCATTGATGTAGAAACAAAGTTGCAACCATTCTTTTGCTAGATCCCTGCGCGCTTGGATCCACATGTTGTTTCGCGTAGCCCTAAAGTTGGCTACTCCTTGATACCGCACGACTACTTCCGGAGTTATCCTCCAAGTGTTAGCTATGCTCTCCTGGATGTCGTTGAAATTTTAATTTTAATTTTAATTCTTCATTTGGGGTCCGAAGTGCTTCCCATTGATGTATATCACACTGCACGACAATGACCTACTCTATCACAAAAATAGGAGTAGGGAGGCTCCATCCACCTGATTAGTGCTATCATAATTAATAGCCAGGAATAATGGAACTCTATTCCCAAGTCCTGTGCGTCCTTGCAGTCGTCGAGGAACAGGTTCAGTAGATATGGGGCCCAATTGAGCATGGTGTTGTTTGGGCACTGAGTTGCAGATGCGACAACCCTTGTAGGGACGTCTTCCTTGCGGCATTTGCATAGCAATTTGCACGCCATTAGTTTTGTGGCCATCCTGGTGGTTGTGTCGTTGATTCTCTTGATGCTAATCCCACATGATCCTCTCTTTGTCCCGTATGTTTTCTTCATCTGTTCGTCGAGGGCCTTTTCTTTAGTTTTGTCATCCAAGTACTGCGTTGGAATCTCGCCCATTGATGGTAGACCTGTAATGAACGCAATCAGTTCTACGTTGATGGAGACGAGTTCTTCCATCCATAAGAAGCCTCCATGGAGGACTACCATCAACTACTTGACACAGTTATTCACTTTTCCCCCCTACCGAAGTGGGGATGTCTATAAGGTTCATGATCCCTGTGTTTGCTAGGCCTGTCGCCCATTGTTTTGGTTGCATTATGGGGTCTCCAAATGGTCTTGTGCCTATGATCTCCATGTACACCTGCTGCGCAAATTCAAGGAATTTGCCGGTGTCAGATACATCATGATCTGCGTATCTCAACCTTTCTTTCCGCCTTCACTTTCTACTTATATACTGGATTCAGTCTGTAAGGTCTTTGCCTGACAAGTCTTGCCTTCAGTTTGAGAGGTATACACAAGGCGTGGCCTCAGATTGTTTGTATGACTTTGGCCCTTCAAATAACTCCATTCTTACAATTTGTATATAAATCCATATAGATTAATATGGATGTGCCTTAGTGCAAATAATGCAACCACAACATTGTTTATGTTAATTCTTACACACGATTCTTAGATTATGGTGTAACAAATACTTAAGTTAATTTTGACATAAGCATAGATGAATTAAAAAATAAGCAAATATATTGGTGCGAGAAATAGGCAACAACTCGTCTCTAAATTCCATCCCATAAGATGAAACTATACAATGGGATACAAATAGTGAAACCTAAACACAACTACTAATCCACTACTAACCAACCACCAATCTATGTACAATTTTAGGGAGGTGTATAAATAACCTACCAATGGAATATAATAAAATTTATTTCTCGTCTAATCATATCCTAAATTACAAATGAGTATAAAATTCAAAACAATGGAGAGACAAATAAAAGAAGATGGCCTATTATGATTGTTGGTCCCCTGAACATGATTGCTTCTTGAATTGTCCATTCACGTCAATACACCTAGGCTAAGTTGGGTTGTGTTTTTGCAAGCAAAGCACACACAATAAAATAATGCAATGGTATATAAGCATGATTGAATTTTGGAGTTATGTCACTAAGTCATAATGACATTACCATGAAAGTAGATATTAGTGTGTATGACATAGTGCAAGTATACCAGTGTAATATGCATTTTACCATTATAATGTGCATCTCACATTGATGATTTTGTGTAACTTTGCACTTCTTGTATAATAACCAAAAATTACATTCATTAAAAAAATTATCATTAACAATAACATTAATCATAAACTTAATTAACTTTTAACTTATTTTAAAATCAAAATTAATATATTCTTTATTTTTTTCATTGAAAATAATTCCCCAAAAAATTAAAATTTGGGACATTTTCTCTTATTATACCTGTCGATAGGCATGGTATATAGCTTTGAGTTAGGTTTGATTTTTTATTAGTTCATGGTTGACCAAAAAATATACACCTTTTTATCTAAAGTTTTGAAAAATAATGATTTATTTTAAATTTCAAATTTCATTAATCTGAGATCTTATTGGCCAAAGACTTTGAAGTCTTATTGTTGCCATCACTCCCCCCAATGTTATTGTAATAAATATTTCTGTCATCTAGTCATTTCATGCATGCTCCTTCTCTCCCTATCTCCTTAAACAATAATTTCATTATTATATTCGACAGGTAGATGCTACATAGTAGCCTTGTTTTATATAGGTTTTTTACACCACAATGCGTAACAATGGCTCCAACCTTTGAATTATTTTAATTTTTATTTATAAGTCACGTAAGGAGGTGGACTAATTGTTATTATTGGTAATTTAATATGTCGTGTAAGTTCTAATTAATAGGTTAAGTGCATTAAGTTCACATTGTCCATTTTATGCTATATACTCAAAAAAATTATTAAAATTAAAAGAAAATTATTAAGAGAGTATATTTTAATTTTAATAATTTTTTTGAGTATATAGCATAAAATGGACAATGTGAACTTAATGCACTTAACCTATTAATTAGAAACTTACACGACATATTAAATTACCAATAATAACAATTAGTCCACCTCCTTACGTAACTTATAAATACAAATTAAAATAATTCAAAGGTTGGAGCCATTGTTACGCACCGTGGTGTAAAAAACCTATATAAAACAAGGCTACTAGGTAGCATTTACCTGCCAAATATAATAATGAAATTATTGTTTAAGGAGATAGGGAGAGAAGGAGCATGCATGAAATGACTAGATGACATAAATATTTATTACAATAACATTAGGGGGAGTGAAGGCAACAATAAGACTTCAAAGTCTTTGGCCAATAAAATCTCAGATTAATGAAATTTGAAATTTAAAATAAATCATTATTTTTCAAAACTTTAGATAAAAAGGTGTATATTTTTTGGTCAACCATGAACTAATAGAAAATCAAGCCTAACTCAAAGCTATATACCATGCCTATCGACAGGTATAAAAAGAAAAGTGATGCAATAGTTTTTAATTTATTTAGTGTATCTTACTCAAATTATTCATGATGTTAATATAGGGTTGATAGATTGATACCAACTATGAACACAATTATATAAATAGAAAATTATTATTATTTAAAAAAAATAAAAATAAAAAATTGATTATATATAAATAAAAAATAATTATATAATTAATTAAAAATAATTATAATAATTGTTACATATAATTTAAATAATATAATGTTATAACAAAAATATTAATATTGAAAGTCATTATTTGTAATTTAAAAATACATAATATGGTACTTGATGTTGAGATAGTTTAATAATGTAAGTATTGAAATATAAAAAATAACAAGATATATTAGGCCCAATTTTTAGCAATGAAAAGAGAGAAGATATTATGGTCATTAAGTGGAAGAGGTCGTTAGTTGAAAGTGAGGTTACTTATAAAAAACAACATAATAAGTGAGTTAGCAATAGTCATATGACCGACTTCAAAATGGGCCATGCCAATGATTTTTTTAGTGACCAAATAAATGAATTATATAGGATATGATTGTATTTTTCCAATAGAAACAATGTTTAGTAACGATAGTGAAGAGAGTGTAATGTAGACGCGAACCATTGATTTGTAGCACTATTTGGGATATGGGGTGAAATCAATCATTAAGTCATGGATTAGAGAGTTCGAGATCCACCTGGAAGATATCAACATCGTAGTGGAAGATTGTGTGGATATCGATTGCATTTAGGATGTAGACTACTAATAAATGAAATCATTCTCCAATTTGGCCAAGCTAAGTAAATCCTAGTAACAAAATGGAGCAATAAGTTAGACCACTAATGTTGTTGCTATCTTGACTATGAAAACACAACAATGTTATTGCTCATGGATATTTATTCCACTATTGTATTTTTACGTCGTAAGGCATTCCCCCTTTAGAATCATATGTTTTTCCACTGCTCATGGTCATCTGATTTGTTCGACAACCATCAATCCAATCGGAGCATCCATATCGAGAACAACTAGAACGAAGAAATGGAGTCAACACAACTTTCTTTCCTGGAGACTTATGAGTTTTCGTCTGTGTTGAATTCCTCCAATCTAGAGAAGGGAGAAGTCTTGATGGTAGAGAGTTTTTGTGTGGCTCTCAATCTCCAATCTGGACACCTGACTCCCATCGGAAGTCCCTCCTGGAGAATTGATCTCA
This sequence comes from Picea engelmannii, assembly GCA_009831015.1. NCBI lineage: Eukaryota > Viridiplantae > Streptophyta > Pinopsida > Pinales > Pinaceae > Picea > Picea engelmannii. The sequence continues at coordinate 39,663 of ML814929.1, read as the reverse complement.
AATCCAATGGGAAAGCGAGGTTGAAAGTCGCCTCTATCCTTTCAAATTATTTTTCTATCAGGACCCACACAATTGGAACCTGACACCTACGAAAATGATCGATTACATTCCATCTTTGCCCTTCACTTCCCCCACTTTAGCTCTCTCTCCAAACCCTATCATGCTTGATGTCATCAACACCTCCAACTTCGCCCCCAATATCTCACTACAAGCTTTGCGATCCCTTCCACTGATGTCACACATTTATTTATTTCTCCCTTCACAAATTCCCATTAACATTCTTTCAACATCTTCACCATCATTCCCTCCATGTTAAAGTTCACGAGAATGTGGAACATTCACACCAACTCTGTTAAACTTTGGTTGTTAATGATAGGAAGGTTACAAAACATTCAATTCTGTTAAACCTTTGTTGTTGATGCAAAAAATATTATCAGCTAGAGATAAAGTAGACATGATCTCTTGAACATGTAATCTCTCAGATTCAACCAAGGGAGACTCGAATCTTGAACCAATAGATTTTCCCAAAAAACAATTTCTAGAATATATGCTTTTACTGTGTCAAACTTAAAACATATCCTCAACGTTGCCAAATATTATATTCTGAAACATTCTTCTTATACATACATACATGGTGCTACCTTGTAACACCATCTCGATGCACTTTGTGTAATATTCCTTAATACATCTTTATGAAAACATGGTTCTTTAAAAGGGATTAAGGGTTCAATAAATTAAAGGAGGATCTAAAGAACTTAATTTGTTTTCAGAAAGATAAATTAGTAGGATATGTGTTAATTTGTTAATTTGTATTTTACTAATTTTTCAGAATGCATCTTTCTGAAAACAGGGTTCATTAGTTTGATAATCTCAACTCTTATGAATAAAGCATTTAAAAAAACTATCTTAACTAAACATATATCTAAGTGTTATATAATTTATGTTTATTATTACAAATTTAACACCCTATTGCCATTAGACATATATTTGGTTCCATTTAGTTACTTATTACAAATTTAAAATTTAATTCTTCCACATAAAAAAAATCTAAATTCTATTGATGAATCTAAAAACATAGAACACGTCATTATATATTAAATATTTAGAATAGTTGGTTAATCACCTAAAGGAGATATAAAATACATTGATCAATCTAAACCAATACAGCCTGAGTGGGCCTAATGGTTAAGAACATGTGTTTCCTCTTAAGAGGTCACAAGTTCAAATCCAGAGGGGGGTAGGGTATGTATACCTTCGTAGACTTTACCAGTCAAATTGCTGGGCGGAGGAGGGTCCCTTGTCCCACAAACAAGGGGGTCTCATACACCAATTTGGTGTGCTGGCTTGACCGTGACCTTAAAAATAGATTATTATTATTATTATATTAAATATTTAAGATAGATGGTTTAGTGAAAAAAAGAGTAATTGCCTAAGGGTATAAATACAAAGGTAATCCAATCCTCGGTCCTTAATAGAAAAACACGAAAGTGTCTCTCGCACTAACACAATTTCGAGAAAAATAAAGAACAATTCGAGAAAAATAAAGAATAATTTGAAAAAAATAAAGAACAAGTGTTGGAATTACTAAAGTTAAGGTATCTTTCGCACTAACAAAATTTTGAGAAAAATAAAGAAAATTTAAAAAAAATAAAGAACAAGTGTGAGAATTGCTAGAATTAAGGTATAACACAATTTTGAGAAAAATAAAGAACAATTTGAGAAAAATAAAGAACAATTTGAGAAAAATAAAGAACAAGTGTTAGAATTGCTATAGTTCCTTCCTCTCTCTAAAGTGTGTCTCTCCTATTAATGTCATCTTGAGAGAACTAAAGAACGACACTTAGAATTGCTAGAGTCTCTTTCTATCTAAAAAATTTAAGAGAGATTTCAACTAAAGTTTTAAAGAGATTTTAATACAAAGGCACAAAGTTGTCTAACTCGTACTAACACCATCTTGACAAAATTAAAGAATGAGGGTTATAATTGCTAAAGTTACTTCCTATTTCTAAAGTGCATCTCTGTCCTACTAAGGCCATCTTCAAAGAAATAAAGAACGAGTGTTAGAGTTCCTTCCTATCTCTAAAGTTTTAAGATTTTTTATAAATCTTATGTATTTATATGAACTAGAATTATATGGAATGCATAATGAGGTGGTATTGAATACATATCTAGGCAAGATGGGTACTAAGGAGTTGACTTTTGATTTGGAAAGATGTATTAAGGTAATGAAGCTAAAGGGGATATTGTTTATGAAAACCATTTTCTTTATGTTTGGGAATCATTTGAAAGTTGATTAGGTTAGTAAGTTGAGGTTGACATTTGAGGTGATGGAAAAGTATGGATACTGAAAGGATTCCATCATATGAAATTATCTTCTCAATGCATTGTGCAAGTATAATTAGATAAAAACGACCCTCGAATTATTCAATAGGATGAAGGAGAGTATCACCCAAGATATCGACTCATATGTGTTACTTATAAAGGGATGGGAGAATGAAGGTAATTTGAAGGTTAGGGATACCTTTGGGGAAATGATCATCAACATCGGATAATTGTCGAAAAAACACATTGGCTTATAATACCTTCTTGATCACTCTTGTCAATAGCTTTCAAGTGGTGAGGCATTGAAGTTTCTGGCCATTATGAACACTAGGAAGTGTTTGCCTAGTCTAGACTTCTTTCTTAATACACTTCAAATCCTTTGTTAACACAAGAACATAAGTGATGCTTATGAACTTTAACAATTGATGAGGAAAAGAGGTATTGTCCTTGATGTCCACTTACAATGCAATGATTGGTGTTTTTGTAGTGCAAACTTGAGCTAGGTAGATCAGGCTTATCGTCTCTTTGATGAGATGGGTTTTAATGGCATTTTTCTTGATTTTAAGATTTACACTACTTTTTTTTTAATCTCTCATCACTGCATGCAAGGTGAAGGAGCCCTCAGCCATTTTTCGAGAAACGACTAAGAGTTAATGGTGTCCTTTCTATGTTAATTATGTTGTGGCAATAAATTTGTACTTTGAAGCAAATGATCCAAAGATGGTTGTAATGATGTGGAGACACGTGGTACAAAAGGCCATTGCCCCCAAATCGGATTGTGTTGCTATAATAATTGATGGATTTTGTGACCTTGGAAGAGTATTAGAAGCACTAAAGTATTACGTGGAGGCAATTACTAGAGTAGTGCACATACCGGTTAAAACTATGAAAAAGTTGAAGAACACTTTGATATAAGTAGGTAGCAAGATACACATGGACAACATGAAAAAAACGTATTTCAAATCAACAAAGTAATTGCCAAGGTTTTTTTTTTTAAGTCATTCCCTTTTAGTGATGGAGCTACTTGCCTTTGGTCTAAGCTAGGGTTTATAGTGTCAACCTTGGTTTCCATGTCTTGTGGTAATGTTGTGGTTATTGAAATGAATTTAACAAACCTCAAGTATGTTGACTAAGGCAACATATACGAAGCTCAACAACATGACAAGCTACTCTCAGCTTGGCTTGAAGTTTGGTTCTTTTTTTTTTAGCTATTTATACTATACATAGTTTAAGTACTTTGTGCCTTAGGGCATCAATTATCAACATCTTGGACATTTTTGCAATTTATTTTCTCCTTTTTTTATTTACTTGTATAATAATTTAACTTGACATTTTTTTTTTTTTTTATACTAGGGGAATCGGTAACAACGGCAGTATCGTACTCGCGTGACACGGGGTCGAATCCTGCCGGCTGCCTTATAAACCCTAGGGAGAAACGCACAGCCCGCAAGCACGCCCTCCGAGTAAATCGGG
>ML814929.1:6240-35818 GCA_009831015.1 Picea engelmannii | reverse complement strand
TGTACATGTTGAATCTTTGTACCTTCTAGGTGTCATATTTGCTTTTTTTGTTTCCTTTATCATATATAACATCATTTATTTTAAATTAATATATTATAATATTTAGTTACTTAGTTCTTCGGTTCACTTAGAGTATGTTGACATAAATTTCCATTTCACTCAGTTAGTCATGTGTAACCCTTATCCTTTTATAATGTTCATCAATTCAATTCTTCATTGTAGTTTGTCTAGAGCTCGTTATAGTTTGAATTGCTTCCAATTTTTCATTTGAATGTGATGAAAGAGTTGGTTGACCTTCATCTCAAGTGAAAAAAAAATTACTATGGTTTTGGAAAATGATTACTCATGGTCGATCTCTCTGAACTTTAAGATTGCGACTTTCTTGATCTTCCATTCCATCAATAATTCTTATTGGCCGCATAATTATATTTTTCTCTATATGTCTATAGACCTAACACTTGGAAACAATGCCCTTCTTTAGGCAGCCTATTAATCCACAAACCTAATTTGTCAAACCTTTCATCCAAGATCCTTGGTTTTTTAAAGCAAATTCTTGGATTTCCAAAATTCTTATATCGATACACGATTCTTAACATACACACACACACACAAAAATCTGCTATATTTTCAAATACATCATTAATTTTTCAAATTTTACATATTCACACGCTATTTCACTCAATTATTTTCTAAAATACTTCACTTTCACCTCACCACTTTACAACGACATCCTTCTTGAACCTTTAAAAACAATCGCTAGTTTTATTCTCTCCTTGAAAAAACGAATGAAGTGTTCATTCAAAATAACATCGAGAAAACAAATATCCATACAATATCTAAAATGAATGGATAGAAAACAACACATGTTAAACACTTATAAAGTTCAAGGTTTTAGGCTCTCATTCCTAACCCTCTAAACAATGTGGTCAAGTATGATTGATAAGAAATTTCAAGTTACTTTTCAGCTATCTTCTCAAAGTCAAACGTTCATTGATAAAGTTGTGGTTGAGAGATGAAAATAGTGGCAAAGGAAGCCACCAACCAAAGTTCAATTTCTTTTAAAAAAACACAAATAAATAAAGTGCAGATAAAATTGCTAAAATTGTAGCACAGCTTTAAATATTTTGGGACAGGCATAGTTGCTTCATAATCACGTATTCTCTTCATATTCGAAGAAAAGAACTTTCACGGAAGTTTCTGCGAAAGATTTATAGTAGATAAAACAAGAACGTACCCACATCTACCTCATTATATCTTTGACGTTGCTTACTAACGGTTGGCCTACTTGTTGCTTTCACCCCCCTTGTTCCGATTTTCTCTTCCAAGCCAACATTGATAGCTATTTATATACCAAATGCTTGTGGTTGGTGATTTACTACAACTTTGGATTCCATATCTTGTCACTCTCAAAAGTAGAGGGTGACTCGGTTAGTATATTTACATACATTTAAATCTCGTCTATGAAAAAATTTATTATTTAAATAAAGGTTTCAATTTATTGTGTGACATCACTATAGAATGGGAAAAAACCAAATCACTAGTTTTAAAAAAATAAAAAGTGGGCAAAAAACCAAACTAAAGTATAGTAATATCAATATAAATCCATCTTAACTCTCAATCTATTATCATGAGTAGAGAGGGATCAAGTTCCAAAAAACTTTAAGAAAGATTTGTAAGTTTTAGGGCTCAATATCTTTATATATGTGTGTGCTACATGTCATTTCGATGTTGAACATGGAAGGAATTACACATCTCCACACATCATTGAAATGTTTTAACCATAACCATAAGACTTTTTTTACTTTCAATTGCTTTATATTGAAATATTTTACTTAAAGTGGGCATAGAAATATTTTATTCATGGTCCAAATAGAAATATTTTTTTGTTATTGATATTTTTTAAATGCCAAGTGTCAACTCCATATTAAACATTAAAGGAATTACACTTCTCCCTCAGAAGTAGAAAACACCTATAACACAAGTACAATTTTTTTACTTTCAATTATTTTATATCTCTCTATATAAAATTTATATAATTTTTTTTAGTGAAGGTGGATGTTGAAATATTTTATTTATGGCCGACATTGATTTTTTTTTGCTATTAATATTCTTTTTAAATGCCACAAATCAATTCCATGTTGAACATGGAAGGAATTACACATCTCCCTCACACTAGTTCTTTTTTTCTCTCTATATATGCTACTTGTTCAACTCCATGTTGAATTGTGTGTAAAAAATTGATATTGAAATATTTTACTTAAAGTGGGCATTGGTTTTTTTTTTTTTTAGTAACTAGGGGAATCGGTAACAACGACAGTATCGTACTCGCGTGACACGAGTTCAAATCCTGTCGGCTGGCTTATAACCCCTAGGGAGTAACACACAGCTTGCAAGCACGCCCTCCGAGTAAATCGGGGTGAGAATCGACCTTAAGACCTCTTTTTACATATTTCCTTCCATTTACACGGCACTTGCCAATCAGTTTACACCCGGGTGACATTGAAATATTTTATTCATGACCCACGTAGAAATAATTTTTTGTGTCAACTCTATAGTAAACATTAAAGGAATTACACATCTCTATGATACATAGAAAACACTTATCAAACAATAAATAATTTTTTTCTTTAGTTCTTTTATATCTTTCTCTATATAAGATTGATATAAATTTTATTTTGTATTTAAGGTGGATATTGATATATTTTATTTATGGGCTACATTGATTTTTTTTTGCTATTAATGTTTTTTTAAATGCCACATGTCAACTCCATGTTGAACATGGAATGAATTACACATTTCCTTCATACTAGGCTGCTATCATTTAAATAAGGTGTAGGGTATTAAAAGTGTTTTTTTTTTTTTTTAATTATGTATAAAATTTTTTCTAAATAAGTTAAGAATTTTGTTTGAACTCATAGTTTTATTTGTTTAATGAGAACTGTGAAATTTTGTTTTCAATGGTTTTGACTAATTTTAAGATGATCCAAATCTTTAAAATTTCAAAAAAATGAATAAACAATGTAAAGCTTTGCCTCATAAAAAACATTACATTCACTAAAAATGGGGTGATTTAAATGTCCCTTATAAAACTCCACGAGCACAATAATATCATATACAAAGATGTCCAATATTTTGAACCACAAAAACAATATGTCCATCAATATGAATCACAAAAATAAAAGTTAAAGCATGTGTCTAACATTTTGAATAATGACTTTATCGTTAAATGACATGCCCATGCCAATGCTCTTATTGGAGGATGTGATGATGCTTAAGAAATCTCAATGTTATTAGACTTACCTTCTTACACTATAGGATATTAAGAGAATATGGTGTAAACCTTAAAAATGTGCAAAATAATTCATTGATGATAACGTTTAGAAGGACACATAACATGATATTTGTAATCATCGACTTAAGTCCATCTTAACTCAAAATTTATCAAGTATTGAGAGGTATCAAATCTCTTGAGGTACAAACCAATTTGAAGATATGATCATTAAAAATTTGCACCTCAAGAAATTTGATTCCTCTTAACACTTAATAGATCTCAAACTAAAATAAATCTAAAATATTCTATATTTAATGTATATATTATTATATTATTAATATTAATTTAATATTAAAATACAAATATTAATTTAATATTGAAATATAAATATTAAAAAAAAAATTCATCACATTACATTATATTATTAATTTTTAATGTAATAAAAAAATTTCATCGCATTACATTATTATTGAATTGTATAATTTTTTTTTTGGAAATCTATAAATAAAAACCAAATTATTATTGAATTGTATAATAATTTTTTCAATGTAATAAAAAAAAAATGGAAAATTGATTTTTTTTTTCTTCAAACTTTATAAATAAAAATCAAAGGACTATTTAAAGCCTTAGAGTGGACTAGTTTATGATATCAAGATGCTCGTGATTTAAGAGGCAACCCACTAATCTATTCCTTTCATATGGATGGAAAAGGGAATAGATGGAAGGGTGAAAAACGTAGTACTTATCCACGTTTGCCATCTCTCTCACCTTTTTTGATTGGTCTATGAAATATATTGTTGGGGGACATGGAATGCCTAATAAAATAATTTCATATTGTTGGGGACATGGAATGCCTAATAAAATAAATGAAACAAGGGAAAGATGTAAAGTAACTAATTTCTACTTTAAACTATTAAATAATAATAATAATTGATATTAAAAATAGTATTCTATGTGAGTTTTCATGTGTTGCTTTGTAGTTGTTAAGAATAGGAGATGGACACCCTTATTGTCAGACACATCTCTATTTTCCAAAGCATCCCAAACTGAACTACACTTTATAAAAATGAAAACCAACAACCTTATTGTCAGACACATCTCTATTTTCCAAAGCATCCCAAACTGAACTACACTTTATAAAAATGAAAACCAACAACCAACTAACGTAGAAGGTGGAGAAAAGTGTTTACAATAATATAAACCAAACAGAACAAACATTGACATGAATAATGACAACAATTTCTTTATAAGTAATTCCAAGCAATATTAACCATCCTAGAATCGTATGAATGATTGTCCTTGATGCTTGAACACAAAACATACTAAAGCCATTTTAATGTGCCTTAAATTTTGTGTAGATTAGTATATGCTCATTTTATGTTTTTATGATATTTAGTTTATTTTACATTTTTATGATATTTATTTTTTATATAAAACTGTATTTTATTGATATCATTGTCTATAATATTTATTATTACTTATATTCATATTAAATAAAAAACTTTCTATAATATATATATATATATATATATATATATATATATATATAAAATTCATTCAAACCCACACTATATTATAGATGGTAATGTACTCATTATACTTTTATTATAAATCATAATAAATTTATAATTTCTTGTGTATCACTTTATTTTGAAAAATGTACTATCATTTTATGATAGTCAAATATATTATTTTTTTTGATAAGAAAGTTGGATTTATATTAATATAACAGTGGTATGATCACTGTAAAAACATATACATAGTTCATGCATGCATCCAATACATGAAATCCAAAATTACATATATAGGCGTCATAAAACAAAGCCCAGAAATGCCCATTATGTCTTAGATTCCAAAATTTGACTCCTATGGAGTTTAAAGCCCGCAAACAGTGTATCTTCAAAGTAACCAAAACTGGGCAAGATCCAAGAGAAGAAAGGAACATAGTTACGCCTGCTGCTCCGGGTTCGAGGGGCCTTCATTCAATGAGACCTTCACCCCTACATCTTGCTGAAGGGTTGTCCTAGCGGCTTGGAGCTCCAACATTTCCATCCTGGATTCTAAATCCGTAATGCGTTCATTAACCAGCTGCGTCGATTGCGTGAGGGACTTCGCAGCTTCCTCTCTGAGTTGAATGAGGTCTTCCTCGAGCATCTCAAACCTTCTGCCACCTTCCCCATCCAGTCGGAGAAGAAACCTTCTATGCGCGCTTAATTTCCGCTTTAGTTCGCGGATTTCCAGTTCCAGCGAAGGTGGGGGGATGGGTGGAGCAATAGACTCGGAGCTAGAGGCCATGTAGAGGGCTGGTGGGTAATTTGTCAGAGTTTGATGGGTAATGGACCATGTAGAGAGAGAGCCGAACAAGACAAACAATCACCCGTGGAAGATAAGGCTGACCTACAAGAGGGGGCTTTGGGTGCCTCTCTTAATTTAACTCCAGAACGAGTGTGCCAAGCCATGATTTGGATAGGAAACCTCGCGCGAGCGCCTTGCGGGAGAGATATGGGCTTTGTACTAACTTGCTTGAAGGGCGTGATGACAACCTCATGCAGGGTTGTGTAGAATGACGCGAGCTGGATGGAGTAGTACCTTCGCGCATGGGAGTCGTCATATGCTGAGGTGATGCCACAGATCGAGATGAGGGGAGGTGTATTGTCAGGCTGCCTCTTGGCACGAGACCACCTGCTAGCCGCCCACCTCATACCATTAAGAAATTGGAGCGAAGGACTAGGTCCCATTGAGTGAGAGGAGTCCCTTGCTCAAGGGAGTGGCGACTTTGGCTGCCTGGTCCGCTTCTCCATTTAAATGCTGAAGAACATGGAAAAAATCAATCTTCTAGAAGGATTTGAAGAGTCGCTGGATTTTCTTGAGAATTTGCAGAATTTCATTTGATTTGGTAACGAGTTAGTGACCAAGGCTTGGATTAGGAGCCGAGAATCTCCTATCACCGAGATTTCATTGATGCCTAGCTCTCGGGATTGGGTGAGGCCTTGCTAGAGACTCAGAGCTTCTGCCATGTTATTGGTGTCTTCCCCTAATCCCCAAGAAAAGACTAGTTCTAGGATTTCGTCGGGGCCATAGAGCACCCCTCCCCTTCTGCCTCCCCTGGGTTTCCCTTCGAAGCTCCATCAAAGAAAAGCATTTGTTTGTGCTAAGCACGCCGCCAGTCTTTGAACTCTGCTTGCTCCTTACACAGTTCCCAGGGTTCATAGAGATGCTTGGGGGTGAGGGGAGGGGGTTTTAGATCTGGAGTGAGGCTATGAATCCAAGCTTCTTCCCGAGGGAAGAGAGAACGGTTGTTGGAGGCTGACCAAAGGAAGGAGACGCAGTCTCCCAGGAGAGCTTTGGATTTGACATAAACATGGGTGGGGGTGGAGGACTGGTTTCTAAAAATATGGGCGTTCCTTTCTAGCCATATTTTCCATAAAATAAATTTAGGGAGGGTAAGTCAGCAACACTTAAGTTGATATTTGGATTTGAGCGAGAAGGGACAAAGGGAGGCCCAGTTACTTAGCAGAGAGGGGATGTTTGGTGGGATTTGGACAACCGGGGCCCACCCAGACATGGCTAAGTTCCAAACTTCTTTTGCAAAGGGGCAGTTAAGAAGCAGATGTTCAACCGATTCTTCATGGGAGCAGCAGAGAGGGCATCTGAAAGGGCCTTCCTAGCCTTTTCTCCGGAGGTTATCACCAGTCAGGATACTGTTATGTGCTAAGCTCCATATGAAGAAGTCCACTTTAGGTAGGCTTTTGACTTGCTAGATCTCTTTCCATAATGTCGGGTTTCTGGGAAACTGGGGCATTGCAGAGAGGGTTTTGTAGCCTGCTGCTAATGAGTAGTCCCCTGAACAACTTCCCTAGCCTCGATTGTCCTTGAGTCTTTTGGAGATTGGGGATTTCCCTTGCAACAGAGATATTAGAAGTTCTTTTCGTGGTGCAACTGGGGGGGGAGCGGGGGGGGGCAATCAGGGAAGACCTACCTCGCCCAATCTTTGGATCTGTCTCTTTGCCAGAGGGAAATATCCCAAAGGGTGCTAATATTTTGAGATTTTAGAAAGGCTTTAAGAAGAGCCATGCCATGAATAGTATCGAGCGGGGGATCCCCCATTATGGAGTCTTCCCAGATTCAGATTTGCTTCCCATTGCCTGGAATCCAGATAAGGGCAGAGGCGAAGAAATTATGCGCTTTTAAGCAGATGGAGAAGATCGATGAGCCATGATTGGATTTAGGTGGGGCGTCTAGACATCGGAGCCTTGGGCCAGAAAAATATTTCTTCCAAATAGTTGTTTTTAGATCACGGAGTTGTAGACCTCCTTTGGAAATAGGTCGAGAAATTTTCTCCCAACTGACCAACGAGAGTTTGTTGTTGTTGTTTTTTCCTCCTTTCCATAGAAAGCGTTGCAAAAGGGATTCAATTTTAGTGATAATGCCTCTTGGGGCTAGTAAGATTGAACATTGATATATGGGGATGCTTGATAGGACTGACTTTATAAGAACTAGCTTGCATGCTGGATTTAACCAACTTGAACCCCATACGCTTATTCTAGCTTTGATTTTGTCGATTAGGGGTGTTCAGCACGAGGGCTTAGCAGAGGCTTTAAAAATGGGGACTCCTAAATACTTGAAGGAGTTCCACTGAGTTTTGCCCGCTATTCCCAGAATTTGGGTGATGTTTTAAATTGAAGGACATGGGGGTGGGATTTGATTCACTTATGTGTGCATGGGTCATGATATCACTTAATATAATATCTTTGGGTGCAACCACACGTTCGACCACTACCTCAAGGTGCCCCCATGGCTTCAGGTTAGGCCCTCACAGGAATTGAACCTTGCCCAATGTTTAATTTGAAGGACATGGGGGTGGGCTTTGATCCACTTATGTGTGCACAGGTCATGATACCATTTAATATAGTATCTTTGGGTGCAACCACACGTTCGACCACTACCTCAAGGTGTCCCCATGGCTTCAGGTAAAGCCCTCACGAAAATTGAACCTCGCCTAAGGGTAAAAAACTCATCACATTCCATCATTAGATCCAACCCCTTTAGACTATAGTCAAATATATTATTATTAACTTAAATATTTATAAATAAAATATCAATTATATTATACTTTTATTATAAATTATAATAAATTTATAATTTCTTGTATATCACTTTATCTTGAAAAATGTACTTATTATTTTATGTATAATCAAATATATTATTACTAACTTAATATAAAATATATTATTACTAACTTAAATATTTATAAATAAAATATCAATTATATTATTGATGAAGACAATTAAAGTTCACTTTCTTGGGTCAAAAGATTCAAGATTGTATGGTTTTATGTATAGTTGGAAAAATATAACACATGTTTTTTTAAAAATACTTCTTATATATACAAATTCCAATCCATGTTACTAATATTCCAAGTTATTAAGATTTCAATAATATTTAATTAAGTTCAAAGCTTTTAATTAATCAAAAGTCAGTATAGTTTATGAAAACATGTTTTTTTTTTTAAAGATACTTCTTTTATATATACAAATTCCATGTTACTAATATTCGAGGTTATTAAGATTTCAATTATATATACAAATTCCATGTTACTAATATTCCACGTTATTAAGATTTCAATAATATTTAATTAAGTTCATAAATTTTAATTAATTAATTATTTAATTGAATTCAAAATTCTTAATTAAAAGTCATCTTAGTTTATGAAAACACATATGAGTGTTACTATTCATTAATATATGTATACAAATTCCATGTTACTAATATTCCCTGTGATTAAAATTTCAATAATATTTAAATAAGTTTATAATTTTTAATCAATTATTTAATTGAGTTCAATCTTTTTCTCGTAACTTAGTGTATTTATTATTATTATTATTTGAAATGTTATATTTAGATTAAATTAGTGATAGATATTGTTTATTGGATGTAAGTTGTGATTAATTTGATTTTTTCAACAAGTTGTCATTTTCACAAAGTCAAGACATTTTCACTGTCCAAACTGGCACTAGCAGCCATTACATTTCGTCCCGGAAACCCAGCCGGAATTGAACTCAAGACCTCCTCCCAACATGGAGAAAGGTCTTTACCAACCGTGCTGTCTCACGGGACTATGTAAGAGTTTTACTTAAGTGAATGATTTTATAGATTGCACATGAATTACAATATCATGACACTTCCAAAACACCAATTGGTAAGATATAATGTACATGGATATATGATAACTTAGAAAAATATTATAAACCTATAAACAATGTCTTTTGAGGAACAAGATGAGAGCATGATTTTGGAAACTTATTGGCATATGCTCGTTGAGTACTAATGGAGCTGTTGGAAGAATTGCATGAAAGAAAGGTGGTGGTTATATTCTGAAATACAGGTGGTTCCCATGAATTCCCATGAATAATTGATGAATAACTGACTTGTTGAAATCTATTTACATTTACCGATAAAGCATATGGTTCTCATATGAGTTTATTTTAGAAATCACATTTAATTAATTTTGCTATTTTAAGGAAGATATGAAATTATAGAGAAAGATAATGACCAATAGTCTCTAAATTGATGGGAAAATTAATTGAAGTGAAAAAGATAATCACCAATTTTGTATGTTTGTTGAATAACTTTGTGGTTGAGTATAATTGGTACAAAATGGCCAACCAATGTTTTGTATTGGAAATTTTTCTTTTTAATGTGGAGTGATATCTCTATTGTGTTTTACTCTTATTCATTCCCTCCCTGATAAACTTAATTTAAGTAAGCAATTTGCTAATATGGTTTGGTCTTCCTACAATTCTACAATTCTCAACTAGTTAGGCTTGTTGTTGTTTGTATTGGAATGGTGATATTTATCCCTAGCTTTAGCCAAGGAAATTCCAACGCTTGCACATATCGATTTGGGTGGAATGATATGAGATTATCAATAGCTATATCAATAACTTATACAATTGTTTATGCTTGCATATGTTCTTAAACTTTGGGAATGTACTATTAGTTTCTTTCATTTTTTTGGAAAAGGATTTTGAAACCACTATCAGTTTCATTCATTTTTTTGGTAAAGGATTCTGAAACCAAGTTTTGCATTTTTTTTAAATTTTAGTTTCTTTCATTTTGTGGCTAGGCTTAGAAATCGAGTTTTGCATTTTAAACATTTTCCCATAATTTACTGGGAAGTATTCAACATCCACATCTTCAAATTTGAGGGATTTTGATGGGATTTTTTCCATACTAGAATATTCACTCATTGCCATGAAGACAAGTGAGGAGAGTTGTTGGGACAACCTATTTATGGAAGAATTGTTGAAAGCTCATCTAACTAAGTTTGGGTACATAACAAAGAGTTTAGATAATTTTAGGTTTCAAGCGTTGGTTTCAAAGGTCACCCATGACCAAAATCCTTGTTTTGCTCGCTATGGGAACCATCTTAATCATAACAAATACTTCTATGCCACTAGGTGTTGCATTCATGTTTCCTTTGTGTTTGTTTTTGTAAGATCCTAGTCCCTCAGATTCATAACTAAAAGTACAATTGTAATTAGATACCATGTGTAAGTCTAAATAATAAATTTATTAACAACAATTTCCAAGATTTTAATTCTTATATTTCACATTGACAACAAAACCTCAGTATTTATAACTTGATTAAAACAACATAGTGGACTAGTAAAATACCTCTTGAAGATGAATCCCTTTGAGATGAAGGCCTTTGAGTTGTTGAACAGTCTGCTACCAAAAGCTTGAAACTAAAACTGCTTGAAAGTGTTTCCTCCCAACCAGCTAGGAACAGAGCCTCTCCATATCCCTAGCTCTAGGAAATCGAATTTCCCGGCCCCCGAGCCCAAAATTCTAGCAACACCAATTCCCTAGTAAAGATCCTCAAAGAAATTTTGGCTTTCAGTCTCCTCCTCCCCTTCCTCCTTCTCCCAATGTTTTCCCCCCAAAAAAAGACCTCTTCCAAGTTCCCTCCCCTCTGCCTTATCCTCCTCTCTAGAATCCCCCTCCCTCATTCAATTCCCAACTGCCTTATCCCCCCATTAATTCCCTCACCTACTATTAAATAATAAAATAAAAAAATGATTCAAATTTATATTTATTTTAATAATTAATTTAATTTAACTTAACAAATTATGATCATAAAAAAAATCAAATTTGGTTGTTACATACACTCACCCTTCAAGAAACTTCGTACCGAAGTTAGAGTAATTTACAATACAAGGGTAATGATACATGATTCATACACCCATATCAGATAAACAACCTCATCAATTTAAAACACTTATACATACTAGTGTACATGTGCAAGGCATGCATGCGTAGATAGCACATACAAGACTCACATGTGTACTAATGACAATACTTATCACACCTAATGAAATTCTTGTATGCATCCAATCCATTCAACAATGCCATTCATTTCATAAAGAATAGTAAACCATTTAAAATATTCACAAAACAAGAAATTCTACTATAAGGTGAAAACTCCACACACTCTCAATTACTTCTAGTCATCCTTCCTCCCTAACCTACTTCCATCTTCCTTCCCCATCCTTCCTCTGCTGGACTATCTTGGAGCGTCAACTATATTGACCCAACTCTAGATGGAAACTGTAAGAAAAAGTGTCAACTCTCTTGACCAAGCTTCCCCAGTAGGAAACTGATAGTCATCATCACACGTCTAGGGGAGCGTGAGCTAACACCGTCCTCCCATGACTCCAGGTTTTAGAGGATACACGGTGGGAAATGCCTCCACCCCTCCTAATAGAACTAGGTTCAACACCCTACCATGGACCATACAGTGGCAATGTGTTGCTAGGATTTTGTCATCGTATATTCAATTTCAGGCAGTCCTGCCACCTGAAAAACCTGGACTTGTCCACATGTCATAACAATGCATTTGAACCAATATAATTTCACATACAAGGATTCATACCATAGTGTTTCTCGGTCGAGGTTCACGACATCAACCTTTAATTATCATTATCCTTTGGCTATTTCATAGCCCATTGACCTGCATATTAGTCTATAACACAAACTCAAACATATCTATGCATTATTATCATGTAAATGCATTTAATCATATCCTCAATTCGGTATCCATGTACTAACAACTTTAAATGTCAAAATTTTCAAACTAGAAATAGGTTGCATAATATCCATCATAATTCAAATAACGATAAACATTCATAGAATTGATATTCACATAGGTCCATGTGTCTAAAATTTCAAGTGTATCATTAATAGTTTCACAGTTAATAAGCAAATAAAATACGATTAGGCCTTAAGTAATTCTAGTTGTCTAAGTCAAAAGGTGGCATTACATACACCCAACTTTGAGAAAAATATTCCTGAGGTGGTAAAAAAAGTGAGGGATGATCTCGTCATAAGGTCTCTGCATCCTCCCAAGTAGCAGATCCCAGGCTATACTTGTCCCACCAGACCTTAACTTGGTCTACCAGACGATTCCTGGCTGCCAGACTCTACAGTCCAATATGCGTAACGGTTCAACCATGATGGTTCCCACGTCCGAGACCTGCAATTCCTTCCAATTCAGTTTGTGAGATTCGTTAGCAACATAATGACATAGAAGAGATACACGAAAAACATTATGAGTTTTATGCAAGTGGGATGGCAGTATGAGATGATAGGCAACGGGTCCAATTCTCTCTTGGATTTTGAACGGTCCTATAAATCGAGGTGACAACTTTGTCCCCTTCCTAAACTGAATGGTACTCTTATTAGTCTTGATACAAATGAAAACTTGATCTCCCACTTTATAACTTCAGTCAGTCCTATGTGCATCAACATAACTTTTCTGTCTATCATGTGCTTCTTTAGTCATTGCCTAATTTGAATCACATGTTCCTCCATCTCTTGAATCAATTCTAGCCCAAATGTCACTTGGTCTTCTAATCTTTCCCAACTCAACGGTGTCTTGCATGGTCTTCCATACAGAGCTTCATAGGGTGGCATTTCAATGGAGCTATGAAAACTGTTATTGTAGGCGAACTCTACCAAAGGTAGGTACTTCTCCCAATGGGTTTGATTATCCATAACATACATCCTGAGCATGTCTTCCATAACCTGATTTACTCTCTCAGTTTTCCCATTTGTTTCGGGATGATATGTTGTGCTTAAGTTCAAATGAGTTCCCAACGCTGACTACAAACTTGTCCAAAACCTAGATGTGAATCAAGAATCTCTATCTGAAATGATCTTCTTGGGTAACCCATACAGACATAAGACTTCACTTATAAACATGCGTTCCACATCAGTGACATCATAAGTGTCTCTAACTGGAATAAAATGAGCACTCTTGGTCAAATTATCAACTATTACAAGAATAATGTTGTGCTTTAGTGATGTGAGTGGAAATCCCACAATGAAATCCATAGAAATAACTTCCCACTTGGACATAGGAACATCATGCGATTGTAGGAGACCTGTTGGGTGGTGATGATCAACCTTCAATTGCTGACACTCAAGGCACTTGTCGATGAAATGGACTACATCACGCTTCATGCCTAACTAGAAGAAAAGCTTCTTCATGTTTGCGTGCATTTTCTTCACACCCAAATGCGCACAATAAAGTGCTCTATGGGATTCCTTGAGTATGATGCTTTGAATATCCCCATCCTCGGGGATGTACATCCTTCCCTGATATCTTAACAATCCATTTGATTCAAGGCTATATCCTTCATACATGGGTTCTAATTGCCTCTCACTCTGGAGGGATGAAGTAACCTTGAAATACCAACCATCTCCAAGAAGTTTCCCCAACACTCACTCCCTCATATTAACCCTTAAGGGCACCAAGGAGAAGACACGTGGTCTCCTGCTTAGGGAAACTGCAACCACATTCTCCTATCCCTTCATGTACAGAATTCCAAAATCATACTCACTCATAAACTCACTCCATCACCTCTTCCTGGCATTGAGATCCCTTTGAGTGAAGAGATTCTTTAAGCTTTCATGGTATGTTTTGAGCTCAAAGCTTCGCCCCACTAGATAATTCCTCCAAAGCTTCAGAGCTAGAATTACAACTGTCAACTCTAAATCATGAGTAGCATAAAGCTCCTCATGTTGCTTCAAATTTCTTGAAGCATATGCTATCACTCCCCCATCCTGCATTAGCACGACCCCCAATCCTTGCTTCGAGGCATCCATGTAGAATGTGAAGTATTTCTCCATATCCAACACTCATAGAATTGGTGCACTGGTTAGTAACCTCTTAAGTTCGATGAATGTAATATCACATTCCTCTGTCCATTCATACCTGACCCCCTTGGGCTGCAAGGTGGTGATGGGTTTCGCTATCTTAGAGAACCCTTCCACAAACCTCTGATAATAACCATCTAGCCCCATGAAGCTTCTCACCTCATGAGCATTTTTCAGCACTAGCCATTCCATAATGGCCTTCACCTTTTCCAGGTGCACAAAGATTCCTTCACTGGAAATGATATGACCTAAATCGCGAATCTCTTTCTGGAAGAAAGAACACTTCGACAACTTTCCATACAATTTGTTCTCTTTAAGGCATGACAACACCACTCTCAAGTGTTCCTCATGTTCTCTTTCGTTCTTGGAATAGATGAGGATATCATCTAGAAAGACCTATACAAAACAGTCTAAGTAATTTTAGAATACACCATTCATGAGGTTCATGAATACTGTTGGTGCATTGGTCAAACCAAAAGGTACTACAACGAACTCGTGATGGCCAAACCAAGTTCGAAAGGAAGTTTTAAGAATATTGCCTTCCTCAATCCTTAACTGGTGATACCCTGATCGCAGATCAATTTTTGAGAAAATTGTTGGTCCTTTCATCTGATCAAAGAGATAATCTATCCATGGCATTGGATACGTATTTTTCATTGTAGCACGGTTCAAGTCCCTGTAATCTATACAAAGTCATAGGGAACCATCCTTCTTCTTGACAAAAATTATTGGTGCACCACAAGGTGAGACATTAGGCCTTATTAGCCCTAAGTCAAGTAGTTCCTTCAACTGCATCTGGAACTCACAAAGTTCCGGTGCTGTCATCCTATATGGTGTCTTGGAAATTGGCTCCGCACTAGGTTTTAGCTCAATGGTAAAATAAAGCTCCCTCTCATGAGGTAACCCTAGCAACTCTTTTGGAAAAGCATCCTCAAACTCCGACAATACTAGATATTGATCCACAAAGGGCCCTTTCCCTTCATTGACTTCTTCCACTACATATAATTGACAACCTTGCCTCAAGCAATGCTTAACCTTCATGGTTGAGATAAAGTGTAGAGACACCTTCCTTCGTACATCATGGATCTCTACTGACCTTCCTTCATCGTCAGCACAAACCACCCTTTTCGCGAAACAATCTACCATAGCTTGATGGGATTCTAACTAGTCCATCCCAATGATTAGGTCATACGTCCCTAGACCAGTGATATACACTTTCAACCTAGTAGTACGCACTCCTAGGTCTACTAGGCAATTATTGACGATAGGAACTACTGCTTGTTTTTCCCTTGAAGCCATCTCAACTTGTTTAAAGTCATCGTGCTCACAGGCTGCCAACCCACACTTTTCTAATGTACAAGGTGAAATGAAACTATATGTAACAAGAAAATCAAACAAAATTTTAACATTGACATGATTTAGCGTACCCGACGACTCCACCACAATGGATTGATGCTCTGCTTGGTGGTTATTAACTGCTGCATAAATTTGGTGGCTACTACTCGCTCTTCCCATCGAGGCCTTTCCTTCTCTATGCATAAAGCTTGCTTGTGACTCTGGAAATTCACACTGGTAATGAGGTCCTTCGCATCCCCAACAAGTAACACGGGGTGGAACCTAGGTGCTTCCCTGTGAAGGCCTTTGAAATGAGTTCCTTCCCTTGGAGCCCCTACCCCTACTTGTTGCTCCCTAAGAAGGTCGTGGACCTTCCTGCGTCGTTGGTGATGAGTGGGATGTTGCACTTGATGCCATTGAAATACATGTTGTCACTGCTCTAGGTGCGATTCTATTTCCATAAGGAGGTGGCCTAGAGCTTCCTTCCTTGGAGAAAGTCCTAGGGGCCTTCCCACGAATCTGGGATGCTATGGAATGGTTGATCTCATACCTCCGTTTAAGCTCATATGCTCCTCTGCGTAACGAGCATTTTCAACTACTTCAACTACTGACGACGGTTTCCACATCCGCACCATGGCCTTTATCTTAGGGTTTAACCCGTACACAAAACGTTCTGCTTGTTGTTGATCAATATCCATGTACGAGACATATTTTACTAACTCCATGTACCTAATCTCGTACTCTTCCATGTTCCTATTTCCTTGAATTAGGGCATGAAATGATCCTACCTGTTGTTCCTCATAGTAAGCAAGGAAATATTTCCTCAGGAACCTCTCCTAAAAAAGCTCCCACAAGACGGTGTCTTGGGTAAGGTGCAACTACCTCTCCAGATTACCCCACCAGTTCAAGGCACTGTCCCTCAACTAAAAGATCACTATCTTTGCCTTTGATGTGGAAGCATAGTCTCTTAAGGTGAACCATCATGTCATTCCTTCAAACCATGCCTCTGCACGTTCACTTGCACGACCCCCAACAAACTATGGGAGTTTTATTTTCTACAGTTCTCTAGTGATGTCCCCTGGTGGAGGCCCTCCCTCTGAGTCCTTCAACACTTCAGGGTTACGCACTCCAGAAGGTGGGGGTTCCACTTTGACCTCCGCTGAGTGACGTCCCTTTAATGTCTCATTAATAGCCTCTAAGGAGAGCAAAATGAGAGCTAATTCAGGTGATGGTGGTGGTAGCGTCGACGTTGGTGGTCCTTGCGATGATGCCCCTCGGCCTCTATTTCCCTGAGTCCTAACCATCTTGATTAACTGAATCTCCATCCAACCAAAAGCTTATTAGAAAAGGGTTTAAGGCATTCAACATTTTACTCAAACTTATATTTGTAAACATAGAGTTAGGCATAAGTTTCTTTATACTTGTCTGTAAACATACATTACTCCCATAAGGTAAGTGGCTAAAGGTCAGGGTCGAAAGCCTCTAAGCTTGGTAACTTCGTCGGGGTAAGCTACTAACTTTCTTACCTTGCTAGCTATGCTAGCCCTACAACACATTCACTAATTACTCTATCTTACACCTTTGGTGTGCATCAAATTCTTCCACCATCAAAGCCCTTATTAAACTATAAACACAATTATATATATACATATATATTTATATTTGAAGCATTATAAGACTATACTTTAATGACATTAATTTTAATTAAATTTGAATTAAACCCAACTAGGTACTTAATTGGCATCCTTATGTTTATGTCCATAAGGGTTTTATATATTTATTTAAGGGGTAAAAATATATATATATATTATTATCGTAACCCTAATCCTGCTTGTTATATCAATTTATATATAAATTAATTTATTTCCTATCCAACTATATCCAATTAATGATATATTTGAATTAAGCCATAACACGAACATTATAGAAAAATGGAAAATATACATCAAAGTTTGTTGTGTGTTTAAATAAATGTGTCATGCAAAGCCAATTGAGAGAAACTAAAGGAGGGCTCAATCCTTTACATGGTAACTTCAAACATGAATAGGAAAATGAACATGTGGAAAAATTTAAAAAAAATAGAAAGGACTTAGGATATTAAATGTAAATACATGGACATTTTAACAGATCAGTTTTAACAACTCAGTTTGATTTTTGCTTGTTAAATGTCATTTGACTTTGTTCAAAGGTTTGTATTGTTTAAAGTATATATTATTATAGATATCAAATTTATATTATTAAAGTATATACTTTATATATTATTAAATTATATTATAATATTATTTGACGTTCCTTTATATATTTATATATATATATATAGGATTTAACACTTTTTAATCTAAGATAAGAAAATGGTAAATTACAATAAATAAATAAAAATAAAAATAATAAAAAAAATCGAATAAAATGAAATAATTAACAATATTAAAAATAAAAATCACATTGGATGGTGGTTGAAAACGGTGATGGGTTTGCAATCGTGGGACCTAGCATGAGGTCCACGTGCCCCCTTCTCATTCTCGAAAGAAAAAAAATGAAACCCTACCTTCCTTGCTTTCATTCGAGCATTCACACTCTAGTCACTCCCTCTTTCTCTGCAAACGACTAAGGGTTACTGGACTGGCTTCAAGGTCACGTCCTTGGCTCCATGATTGGATGCGCGTAGGGTATGGCCCTGGCTTCGAAGCTAGCCGACCTTCGATGCCCCTTTTCCAATGTTGTGATGAGTGGTGATGGTCTTACCCTCAGACATAAAATGCAAAGTTGTGTGACGCGAAGGAGGTTCTGTGCGGCCGAACCCGACCCCTTTGGACTTGGCCATAGATGTGGTCGGATTGGGGTTTCGTGGGTAAGTAGTGGTGGTCATGGCCCATGGCTGGCCACTCTGCTCCAGAGATGCGCATACTATGGGTGTGTGAAGTTGAAAAGCATACTTGGATTGGAGCAACACACAAATCTTCAATAATTAATTGTGTCCAGGTGATCTGAGATAGAAGTCCTGCCAAGTATGGAAACATTGACATCTTAGGAGTTGTTCCAGGCAGTCCATACCATATGAAAAGCCCGTCCCTTCAATCGTGTCTATGACTGACCCTTTGAAATGGTTTACGTCTTGCCTTCCAAGCCCTCTCCAACCGTGGATTTGTCGATCTGAAGCTACTTCGTCTGTGTAGACACTGAAGTGGTGTTTGTGCTCTTCCGGCCCTGAGTACTTCTTACCATAATGACTGATGAAGTGCCTGAAGTGGGCTTCAATGTGGAACAGGGCGCTCTGAGCATCGATTTTTTGGCCTCTAGTAAAAGCTTCTCCATTGGGACATCAAAGGACGGTTGAGCTTTGGGCGTAGTGGAATTCTTGGCGGCCTTGGTAATCATTTTCTTCTTGGGAGGCATGGAGGTTGGTAACTGCAGGTGAGTGTATGAAATCGAGCACAAAAGGGTGCCTTCCCTTGATCTATTCCCGCGGCGAGAGGAGGAAAGTGTCGGCCGCATGGATGCCCTTCCTCCTCACTGTTCTCGAAGCTGTCTCAGTGAAAAGCTAATGGGCCCATGGGATGTTCTCTTGGCTCCTTGTGTGTCCCATGAACTCCCTTTCTGGCGCTCCAAATTGACACTTAACACCTGTTGTAGGCTTGGATCTTGGTGCTCAGGCTTACATAAGTTGGTAGGGCATGATGACCTAAACCCAATTTTTTTTTTTATGAGAATAAATGGATTTTTTTTTTGTGACAATGGAAAAGGGTTCCACTCCAGTCCCATTTAACTTAGGATCTTTGGCATGTTATTGTAGCTGATTTTGGTACAGTAGTAGATTTTTTAAAGATTACAAGTTTTTTTTTTTTGTTTACATTTTAATTTACTTTGCAGGTAAGGGTTCTTTCTTGCAGTGAACATGTTAAGTGGATGAAACAAGGGGATGGAGGTTGGAACATGTCATGAATGATTTTCTCTCTTTTCTTCCTGGGTTTCTCTGGTTACTTCCCTTAGGGTTTTTGGTGTCCTTTTTGGGTTAGCTCATGTTATTTTTAATGGTTTCAGGGGTCTTTTCCAGGGTTTCAGGGTTGTGCGTGGGTAATCCCTAGGTTTCTATTTTGAAACCGGGCTTTGATGCCATTTGTAAGATCCTAGTCATTGGGATTCATAACTAAATGTACAATTGTAATTAGATACCATGTGTAAGTCTAAATAATAAATTTATTAACAACAATTTCTAGGAATTTAATTCTTATATTTCACATTGACAACAAAATCTCAGTATTTATAACTTGATTAAAACAACATAGTGGACTAGTAAAATACCTCTTGAAGATGAATCCCTTTGAGATGAAAGCCTTTTAGTTGTTGAACAGTCTGCTACCAAAAGCTTGAAACTAAAACTGCCTGACACTGTTTCCTCCTAGCCAACTAGGAACATAGCCTCTCCGGCTTCATCGCTCTAGGAAATCAGATTTTCTGTCCCCTGAGCCCAAAATCCCAACAACAACAATGCCCTAGTAAAGATCCCCAAAGATATTTTGGCTTTCAGTCTCCTCCTCGCCTTCCTCCTTCTCCCAATGTTTCCCCCCCAAAAAAAGACCTCTTCCAAGTTCCCTCCTATCTCCCTTATCCTCCTCTCTCGAATCACCCTCCCTTATTCAATTCCCAATTGCCTTATCCCTCCATTAATTCCCTCACCTACCATTAAATAATAATAATAATAAAATGATTCAATATTTATTTTAATAATTAATTTAATTTAACTTAAGAAATTATGATCATAAAAAAAATCAAATTGGGTTGTTATAGTTTTAAGTAGTCAGACACTTGTCAAATATGAGGTGATAGGTTGAAGAGGATGGATGCCTCAATTAATATGCTAATGGCCTACCCTTTCCTATCATAGAGATGTACGTTTATATTCCATGGCATCCAAAGAATGCCCCTTCGTTCACAAGGTGGGTGGAATACAACCAGTGACTTAGAAATGAAATGCTCCAAGTCCAACATCAACTTGGGTGCAACAAAAAATATTTCAAACAAGACCGTACCAGATTTATTCCTCTTTATGATGGCC
The DNA here is from genome assembly GCA_009831015.1 of Picea engelmannii. NCBI lineage: Eukaryota > Viridiplantae > Streptophyta > Pinopsida > Pinales > Pinaceae > Picea > Picea engelmannii. The sequence continues at coordinate 14,939 of ML814929.1, read as the reverse complement.
TCAATGGAGTTAAATATATCTCTATGGAATATTATGAAGTACAAGAATCATCCCACACTAGAAGGCATGCTCTGATTGGTTTCAATTTCCATTACTATAAGGACTACAACATCGAGGCTACCTTGAATTTCAGGAAGGGATTTTATTAGAGAGATAGGGTGTTCTTCCTATCTTTGTGGAAATCATAGGGTGACGCTTGGTCAAATTGTAGAGAGCATTTATGAAGCTTGTTATTTAACATGGGGGTGTACATGCTTGAAGTTAGCGACTCATATATTCACATTTGGTAGGATAAGTTCCCATGGAGAGGAGGGGATGGGTGTTGAAATACATTTTTATATACGCATCACTAGGAACATACCTTCTCTTAGATTCACCAATATAATATATTTCATGTGCTTACATTTTTCCCGAGGATCCAACTTGAGTTGGTGCACCCAAGTCACCCGACACCTGTGGTCGTGCAACACCACAATGTTTTGTTTCAACAACTAGACTAAAGAAAAATTAATTCATTCGAACTATGCTTTACTCAAGACACACCCACACTCTACCTTGAGCCAATCGTGCCAACTACACTTGTGGTATTTACTTAAACAAGTACATAGTCCTTATACTTAACCAATTACACAACCAAGAACATGCAACCATTCATACACAAGAGACACAAATATGGTTGGGAAACACAAAATGTGCCTAAAACTTGTATAAGTCTTTATATACAAATGATGTTACAATGCTTACAAAGAGGAGCTCACAGCTCAATATATACATATACAAGAATTTGGCTAAGTCACATCCTAACTTGCCTACTTTCTCATACACTCAAGTCTCCCTGTCACAACATGAGCTTGACAGTTGCATCCTTCTTCCTATCTCAGACACTGCTCCACCTTATATTCATGCCTCTCCATTGTGGACCTTGCCCAAGACACTCCAACAAGAGACTAAGCCAATCCTTCACACTTTGCCTCCATTGTCATCACACTTCATCTCACCTCAGCCCGAGCCACATAACTCACTCTCCAACTCGAGTTGTGATGATGTGATGTGTTGTCTCTAGCTCATGTGCCTTGTGTTCTTTATATGGATTCCAAACATCATCTTCATGAATTGTCGTGTCCTTTGGGGTATTGTGCCCCTTCATGGACCAACGCACCCAAATAAACCAACGTGCCCCTTCATGGACCAATGCGCCCATTAAAAATGTGTGCTCATGAACCATCACATTCTTTCAGACCAATGCACCCCAACCTTGGGTGCACCATTTCCCTATGCGTTTCCTTGAATCGACGGACGTGACTCTTTGTGGATGTGCCAATGGGATCATCCAACTTCTCCAACATGTCGATGCAACCAAGGGAAGGTGGGTCCACTCCTTGGGTTTGTGCCCAAGTCTACCCGTTCTTTCCCAAACACAACCCCAAGTCCTCATCCTTAAGTTCCTCATCCTTTCAGTCCAATGGGTTGTTTCCTTAAATAAATTTTTGAAAAATTGTTGTTTCCTTGTATATATATATATATATTAAATTGATTAATGAGAAATAAAGGATGTAATTAGACAGAAGATTGTCGTAATTGTATAGGTCGTGGAACATATATTCCTCGTAAGTCACATGAATTTTTACGTTCAATCGATAATGTTTTATCTAGTTAGTTATGTGGTTACTTGATTCTAGTTAGTTGTATCGTATGATACCAGCGTAAATTCATCTTAACCGTGAATATATTAAGCACCACGAGGAATCACGTGCTAATATGGATATACACTAGTGTGTATGTACTGATTAATGTTTTGTATTTGTTTCTCAAGTTTCTTTTTTTACATTGCTATAGTTTTTAATTTTTTTTTTACATTGGACACATCTTATCCACATTGACTTGTTAATTTTTTATCTTTTAAAAATACTATATTGAGTTGAATTATGACATAAGTCACCTTAGCATTAGGCATTGGCATTACACATCTCGCTCATAATATATTATAGAATATGTATCACCTATCTTAGTGCAATGATATTATCCAATATTTTAACCCATATTGGTTGGTATGGAATTCTCTTGATTCACCCATCTTCTATGCCTTTTCCACAATGCAATGCAACTTCAATGGGTTCATGCAACGTAAGGCATTACATTACCATCTACCACTACTTCCACCCTTTGATTCAATATTCAATGAAAAAAGAATAGGGCTATTCATGCATCATTGTATGTTAACTTCAATGGTCAGTGTAATAAGGGTACAATGGTGGTAGGATCAAATTTCCATGGCTAGTAGGGGAACCCTCCTTGCTCCAAAATTGTGTTGTGCCCCATTTCTTTCCCCAATCCCTATAAAGTGAAATGGCACCTTAGTGATCCCGAGGTTGCAACATGTGCGATTGATTACTCAATGTTGTTGTCATTTATTTTCAACGCACATCAACCTTGTGATAGGTATTTTGAAGTGAACCCTGTATCTCCATAGGTAACAAATCAAAGAACCCAAGCCTTCATTTACTTATCAAACCTTAATTAACAAAGTAAAGAATTGAACTCCCCATCTCCTTATCAATCCATAGTTAACGAATCAAAGATGTGAACTCTCCATCTCTTTATCAATCCTTAGTTAACACATTGAAACAAGTCAACCCTATTAAAAATCCGTTGCTAATGAACATATATTGTGCATTACATAAGTCATTAAATCTAGAGAAGAGTATAAAATTGGTGGAGACCCATTTTCCTACTAGATGTTTTATGAGATATACAAATAGAAAAAATGTAGGATAAACATGCAACAAAATGCTCCAATTTACGAACAAGATCCCAACTGAAATATGAAACTTTAATCATATTTTAACTCAAAAAATATGATCTACATAATGTTCCACAATGCTTGAGAGTTTTGAGGGTCTATGAATCAACCTGTGACCTTGGAAAAACTTGAAATCCACCAATTCAATTGAAAACATGAAGATTTCTTTTGGTAGATTTTGATAGGAGTTGATTGAAAATGGGGTGTTTTGTGCATTTGTTAGCAAACACTAATATAAAATACAAAATCAATTGAAAGCTACTTATGGGGGAAATGATATTTGGTTAGATGGAAAAGATGGGCTATTTTATGCTCCCCACTAAGTTTCAATTTCCTATAGATATCTTTCACTTTGTAGGTCATCTCACAAATCATTTGAAGCAATTGAGGATAGATGCAAGCCCCATGCAACTTTGGTAGAATAGATACCCCCACTTGTTGCATCTTAGTCGAAGGGATATTTCTAGAGTGTTGTAAGTTGGCTACATTGCATTATAATATTCCTAAATTGAGAAAGGCATGTTTGCAACACAATAATATTGAGCAACATCATGTCAAAACAAAAACTATTTTTTTTACAATGAGGTAAGTGAGATACAAAAGATAAAATACAAATATAACACATATTTGGATGAAAAATCATAGAGCCAAGTCTCATCACAAATTCATTTATTATGTTGAAAATGTGTAACAATAGGTGAGTCATGTGTTTTTAACATCAATCGTCCAAATGAGTGAGTCAAAACACTATATATACCAAACATCCAACATGACTAATGTAACAAAAACACTCTCAAATTCGATGAGTTAGAACATTTAACAACTTGACTGTATGAGTCAAATATGATAAATAACTTTTAACAAAGTACCCTTGACAAAATCACATGTAGGATTTCTAGGCCTTAATGTTTGAACTTTTCCCCAAATCCAACTTCCCTCAATAAGTAGAACATTGATGCATTATCATTGCTACCTTTATATGTCTTATTGGTCACACTCAACTCAAGATTTGACTTGTATTGAGAAGTAGAGCAATCCATTATGATTGTTTCCTATAACTTTTTTTTCCTGGGTAATATATCTTGAGAGAAATTGCTTGAACACTTCCCCTCATTCTCAGGATGGTACCCAAGGTAAACCCTAAATTACTCAAGGCAGAAGGCTAGGTCAACAAATTATGAATAGATCATATATAGCTCATCAACAATTGGCTCAGTAAGAGAAAACATGTCACAAAATGGGATTTGAACCTAGGTCGAGAGTGTAACAACTTTTCCTCACAACCACTCCACCTACACCCAATTGAAAATTATCGCCTATCACTTATCATAATGGATAGATTGTTGTGACCAATTCTTCCACTGTAACAAATATGAATGATGTACAATGTGTTGACCACAATTTTGGTCAACAATTTTTAGCCAGCAAATCTTTTCCATGCTTCTCCTCGTTGCATATTGCTTGTTGTTGAATTGAAAACTTGCCATTAATTATATAGCCTGCAAATGGTTGCAAGACATAATAAAAACTTATTATGATAAATTTAATTAGTAGGTGGGATCCCTAAAAGAGAAAACAAGTGAAGAGTTTATTTTCAATTATTCCTAAGATGACAACACATGCTTAAAAAATTCAAAGGGATAATCTACACTATGAAATGCATGACCATATTTTCATTTCTCCATCTTGATTATGAGGTCTGCTTTAACTTAGTTGCATGCAATATTTAAAGATTGATACCGATATGAAGAAATACATGTTTTCAAAGGTATAAGATGTTTGTCACCGCATTGAATTGAAATCTAAGAACATGTTCTACAATAAGATATATATATACACACACACACACACACACACACACACACACACACACACACACACACACACTCATGCATTGAAGTTTCATTATAATCCCAACATTTATTTAATGAAATCGATATCAATTCACAAGATTATTACAACAATTTTGATTATTTGGGTCGAAGATGAGAACATTTGATTGTACTCAAAGATATAACCATTTAAAAGAAGATCTGGTTTCTTTCTTATTATAACACAAGACCAACCCCCTCATTATTCCACTTTCTAGGCATTATTCCACGAAGTCCCAAGTCATGCATCACTTAAATCTTCATCCCCCCCTGTTGTTTTGATGTTTTGTTTTGCAAAGATGCATAATTACAAGGGAATATTGAAATAAAACAAGAGATACTAAAGGGATTCCCACCTATTAATTATTATTTATCATTATTTAACAAATATGTCCTATTTATTTAAAATTGTTTAGCCTTCTAACTAAAAGGTAGTTGAACTACTTGAACTACCTCATTGAAGAACAAGGGATGCATGGCAACGTAGTCTTTGCCGTCACGCAAGCTTTAAAATGAAGAATGTTATTTATGTTTTTTTAATGCAATCTCCCTACATGTTGCCTTCTAGATTTGTCCATTGTTGACATGAACAAGGAAATGGATCAAACATTTAATGAATGCGATCTTGACAAAACACATTCCCAAGAATTGAATATTTAATGAGTATGAACCATGCAATACCATGGAGTAGTTATAAAGTGATCTTGACAAAACAAATTCCCAATAAGTGGTTTGTGGTCCATGGCTTGTGCTGAAAAATATTGCTTAGTGATGAAACAAAGCTAGCCAAAAGGTAAACTAATTGGTAGGACTTTGGAGAGTATTACATGGTTGGCCATTGCTATTTGTATATAACCTATGCATACTTTTCCATAGAGGGTGAGAATGTCAATGAATAAGTTCCTTTCAAACATTGAACTTTGCAACTTTAAAAACAAAGTCTATTGATTCTTAATATTCTTTGTCACACAAACCCAATAATGTTTAAGAGATTAAGTGAAAAGGGGAACTAATACTTATTCAATGAAGCGAACGTTATAGTCCCTATTTTTCTACGACAGGGACTAATAAGACATAACAGATTTATCATTAGTATCACTAAACGTGAAGACAATATAGAACCCAAAAAAGGAAAACAAGGCAGGCACCTTCAGTACTATAACACCATTGGATTGTATATATACATGTTACGTATGAAACTCGCTCGCATGATGATGTTCATTTACTTTTTATGATAGTTAAGTTAGAGTTAGTTTTAATTAATTATTAATTATTAATTAAGTTATATTAATTGAAAATTACTGGTAGTTGTGTTTACAAGTGATGCTCTCCATGCTCTCATAAGATATTTGCATGACCTAGGGAATGTGCTACAGATTTGGTATTTGACTGTAGTAAATCCATGTACTTGGTTCCACACTACTTGTGACCTAGACAATCGTGTTACTAGACTGTGAGTTTAATTAACCCAGACACTCTATTTAATTAGTTCTTTTGGATTAACAACTTAACTGATTTTATTGTGTACAGACTCGGGAAATGCTAGACTTCTGGATCTTTGGTTCTTGATATCGGAAGGCTCGCGCACCTCCAGTATCTATAAGATCTGAATAAAAAAATCTCTGTAACCCTATGCAAGTTATATATGTAATATACATGTTAGGGGTTTGTTTTGGAGTAGTTGATTTCTTAAATTTTTTTGTCTGTTTCTCTGAACTTGTTTTAGCTCTGTGATATTATTTGGGTTTTGAGAATTTATGTGAACTTGTTTTAGCTCTGTGATATTATTTGGGTTTTGAGAATTTATGTGAACTTGTTTTAGCTTTGTGATATTATTTGGGTTTTGATAAATTATGTGTCATGGTAAAGAGGAATTGAACCGTGTAAACGAGCACTAGATTTAATTATGATAACAAATGCTTTCTCTTTTTCTCTGTTGAAAATGTCGAGGAAATGGTCTGTATGAAACATAAGGTGAGAGCATGAAATAGATGTCTGATTGGATCTCTCTACATACACCAATCAAGTGGTTTGGAAACAATTTTATTTTGGCCATAATTTATTGTTCTTTCGTAATGACATGTACTTACACACTAGGATATCCACGTAAGGCCTCCACCCAGTGGCTATTTCACTTGTGTGCACTATTACTTTCTGTACACTTCAGAGGGTCGGTGAGCGGTGACTTCCATATCCATGTGATTGGTCTTATATCATTGATAGGATCCATGCAATACATTTGCAGAGTAAATTCACATTGCACCTTGTTGTGAACATTGGAACCTTGACGCAAGTAGTGGATTAGGGAAAAATATGACCTTCCATAAACTTTAACATGTATTAAACATAAAGTTTAGGTAGTAAACATTGGGTTCGTGGTAAATTCCATTAAGATCAATATGGTTGAGTAAACGAATCTAGGTTTGGATCATTCATTGCTCTTTAAATGCCATTAAGGCCAGTAAGGTTGATCGTTGAGTGAACGAAGCTTGGATTTTGAAGCATTCGCTGGTCATTGAATTATATTGCTCTTTAAATGCCATTAAGGCCAGTAAGGTTGACCGTTGAGTGAACGAAGCTTGGATTTTGAAGCATTCACTGGTCATTGAATTATATTAAGATAAGTAAGGTTGAGTGAGCGAAGGTTGGATTTGAAGCAGTCACTCACTGCTCATTAAAATCCATTAAAACCACAAAATATATTGGTAGAAAACATCACGCATCTTCTGTTCATGTTCTCTTTTTACACAGAACAATGGTAATTGACGTTGCTTTGCTGCGAGGGTTTCTTTATTTTTCTTGAATGATATTTCAAGGTTGCATAAATAAGAATGCGTTCAAGTTGAAACCACCTGTTGCATGTAGAATGTGTTGGAATTAGGTTTAGGTCAGTTGTTTTTTATCGAGAAGAATCAAATGCCTACTAAAGCATGAATCCATGTTAGCGTTTTACTAGTCATAAATCCATAAAAGATTTCAGGTTTTTGTGATTGCGCTTAAAGCTTAATGACTGTAGTATTGACTGTACCAAGTCTGGATTTATTGTTACAGTTTAGAACAATTATTCTTTTTAGATGTTTGAATCTGTTCCATAAAACAGAGCGATAAATTTTATGGTTTTTTCGGATGATTAGGTTGACATCTAAATCTGTTTCAAAGTTTCAATATCTTAAATGCTTCTTGTTGTTGTTTTAATAATAACAAAATTTGTTTTTTAAATACAAAAATGTAAAGGTTTTAATGGTACTAATGCCACGTGTATATTGGAATTTTCATTTGCTATAATTTAACAATTTTATAAAGTTTTTAACTAAGAATTTCAAAAATTTTAACCTTTAATGGCATCTACGATGTTAATGGGGTTTAATCCATTTGTCACGGTGATACTAAGTCCAAACTGCATGACCCTGTAGGTGTAATAAAATTGAGACAGTAAGAATTAATCGTCAAGCAAGTGTCTTAACTTCGTCAAACATCAATAAGCTTCACAAGTGTCTTAACTCCTCGACACATGGCATCCGCGAATTATTGTGTTTAATGGGATGATTATGGTGTCATTCATAAGATCTTTGATGAAGGAAGGAAGGAAACATGAAGGAAATTAGGCCGACAGAATGAAGTTTCAGGGGATAATCGAAGGTTCATCCGTGGGAAAACGTCATAGATTCGCTACGAGAGACTCTGCATCCTTTTAGGATGTCTTTAATGGTGTTGATTATGTTCCAGGCAAGTCAATTTCTGCACTTAATCGGGTAAACTTTGTGTTTATTTTCTCAAAATGTTTAAACCCTAGCCTCCCCTTATGCTTTTGGTGTTCAAATTAATGTAGAAGGAAAAGAGCTTTGCTGTTCGACGAATTATTTGTCCAATGGCATGAATTTTATAGCGCAGTATTGGGAGCAGAAAATGTGTATACTCGATGTGATGAGGCCACCAAATGTTTTTATCTGGTTAAATTCGTGAGAAAATATACTACTACATTTTCCTTTACACATTTATCGAAAATGCGATTTTGATGAAAATGTTTG
>ML814928.1:59940-83955 GCA_009831015.1 Picea engelmannii | reverse complement strand
ATGATCTTCTCCTTTGAATATGCTTGAATGATTGTCCCAAATATTCTTCAAATCTTCAAAGCTTGAAGATGAAATTCGAATTTGAGGCTAGGTGGTAATATTTGACTTTGTTGAAATCTTCACATATGCTTGCACACATCATCGAACTCATCCAACCTTGATATATAATTAAAATATGTTATTTTTCTAATATTTAATCACAAATTCACTTATAATACTGAAATGAATACAATGGAAAATAATAAGGGAAAACCCAAGTATCATTATGGAAATGGTATGATAAAAGGTTAATGGGACGATGAAATGTAAGGAATGTTGAAGGGAAAAGAGGATATAAATGTGACATTTCTGAGGCCCAACACCTGGGTGAGTCTTCCACATAGGGTTATCAGCTTTCCCTTGAATAATCCTATTCCTCCCAATGAAGGAACCATATCAGGCTTTCCTAAAGCTTCCCAAGTTCCTTATGTCATGATATTTACCTGTGTTTCCTCATCCAGAACACAGTCTATGTCGAAGTCTCCTATTCTTGCTTATATGCATTCTTTTTCTTTGAAGATCTCTGATAAGTTGATATCTCTGTGATCATTTAGGGTTTCTTTCATTTGCAGAAGTACAGTCTCTAGTTCTATCTGGGGTTCTGCCATAGTCTCAGTTTCATGACCTTCCTCAAATTTTTCTTGTCTCGTATTCATTCTGTCAAGCTTAGCAATCATTCTAGGGAAATTTAAAACTTCATGGTCCATAGCTTTACAATAAAGACAACTAGGTCTTCTTCCGGGGCATTCCTTAGCAAGATGTCCCAGTCTTCTGCAACTGTAACAAAGGGTTAATCCTCTTTTTTTCTTAAATGATCCTCATCCTTTCTTGTACTGCGCACTAGGATCATAGTACCTAACCTGCAAAAAATTATTTCTAGGATCCTCCATCCATTTGTTAGTCCAAATATTCTTTATATGCATAGGAATAACATATCTTTCATTATTTATATCAGATCTACTCATATCAAACATTTTCTCTTCTAGTTGTGCCCTAGTTTTAAGACTAGGATAACATTTATCAAACATACCTAGATCCATACTCTTGAAACAAAAATTTCCATTAATCTTACTTTCAGCAGAGCACAAAGATTCCAGATCTAAAACTTTTCACTATTATTACCTTTATCAGAGCACAAAGCTTCGAGATCTTACCTCTTTTCTTCGGATCTGACTTCTCTTCTTAGCACAGAGCTTTACAGGTCAAGTAGAACACTGCACACTAAGGCAACAGATCTACGCATAGAGCTTTCTTTATTTCCTTCAGTTCCCAACAATCACAGTTTCAGTGCTTGGCAATGGAACCATTTGTTGGCATGGGGGTAGACCCAGGGTTCAATGCTACAACAGTGCACCAACAAAACCTTAACTACCGGCCCTTTCGGCAACACCTGCGAAGCAGATGAAGTCTCACCCGAGGTAGAGGCAGGGGTGGTTGCAGGACTCTGGTGTCTGCAACCTTAGCTAGGACACAGATCTGTGATTACAACACCTTAACAAAACACTTAGTAGTTAAAGTTCATTAATATTCAGCCTTAGTTTACAGCGCAGCTAAACCCTAACAACATATCAGCGTAGTATTTATACAGATCCAATAGATTCAAGTACTAAGCATACCAACATAGATCAGACCTAGCATTTATTCACATTAATCAGCACTAAGCTACCATATTAGATCCTTCTAAGCATACATCAGTGCACTAAGCATTCAATCACATAGACAAGAGAACAACCATAAAGCACATAGCAACCACAATGCAGGATATGCGTGGTTCACCCCCACCCTGGGGCTACGTCCACCAACTCTTCTTCTTTATTTTGGTCAATCTTCTACATGCACAGAGCCATGATATCTTACTCCACAGAGGACAGGAGATCTGCGCACTTTGCTAGATCATCCTTCCCTATATTACAGCACAAAGCCTTCCACAATCTCTTACAATAACTTTCACTTGGCTCTGCAAGTATCACATAGTATGCACAAAGCAATTACAGTTACCACTTGCACCTAGCAATTAACACTTAGCACTTATCATCACATACTTTTCCCTCCTTTGATCACATAGATCGAACTCCTTCCTACATCGCCTAGATTTCTATTTATACATTACAAAATGGGCCTAAACATGGGTAAACCCATGAGCCGACATCCCCATTCTCGTTACATAAGCCCAATACCAAAACATCCTTAAATAGGGTCTGAGATCCCGCGATCTCTGCTTCGACTTGGGCTCCGTCTTCAACAACCTGTCGAAGTCCCAAAAGTAGGTCAAACATGACCAAGGATCCTCAAAACTTGGTCAAGGGCCAACATCAACCCACGTAAGTCTGCAAAAGTCATCAATGACTAGCATAAAGTAATGTTCTCCTCTAGTTCCTTCCTTTCGCGATGGTCCACACAGATCCATGTGAACAATTTGAAGTGGTTTCTCTGAATATGTGAAACTCTTCGATTTGAATTGAGCACGAGTCAGCTTCCCCATTTGATAGGATTCACATACAAAGTTATTAGGCTTAGATATTCTTGGAAGGTCTTTCACAGTGCCTTCATTAGTCAGTTTGACAATATGATCAAAATTCAAGTGTCCAAGCCTTCTGTGCCATAACCAATTTTCATCAAGTTTGCTTAAATGACATTTCTCCTTATCTTCCTTCAGAACATATACATTGTTTTTAGTTCTAACCCCTTTTGCAATCATATCTCCTGTGTTTACTGTCTTTATTTTACAATTCTTGGCAGTGAAAGTGATTTCACATCCTCTGTCACATATCTAACTGACATTAAGAAGATTATGCTTTAAACCATCAACAAATAATACATCTTGAGCTTTGCTTCTTCCGTTACTTAAGCTTACTAGACCTTTACCTCTGATCTTTCCTGGAGCATCATTTCCAAAGGTCACACTCCCTGATTTATTTTCTTTGAGTGATAGGAACTTACTTTTGTCACCTGTCATATGACTGGAGCATACGTTGTCAATATACCAAGTGTCCTTTTGTCTTTGAGATGACAACACTAAACCACACTTTTTATCTTCATTCTTCTTCCAAACTTTGATGTTTTCATCTCTGTGATTTGAATCTAGCCTATAGTTTTTTAAGCGATAGTCTGCAGCTTTATGTCCATAATTATGGCAAATGTAACATTTTGGTTCATTGAATAAAGGATCATAATGTTTGTTATGTGTAATTTGCATCCTTTTCCCAGCCATCACATGATTTGCAGTCTGTGGTTGTTTGTTACTTGGTTGTCTCATTCTTTGTTGTGGAAGATATTTATTCTTTGGTTGTCTTGATTGCTCATGTCTAAATCTTAAAGAACAATTTACAGATTTGTGGCCAAAGTTAGAGCAGTAAAAACAACATCCATAGAAAAAATCTTTGTACCTAGAAAATGGTTGTCTTCTTTGAGCAAGTCGATTTCTTCCATGCTGATGATTTCCTTGAGCAGAGGGTGTATTATTCCGTTGTTCTACAGATTCAGTTTTGATATCTTTTCCTTCACTCCTCCTTGGCAGTTGATTATCTTCCTTTGTTTTTGCAGGTTTTTTGTTGTCAATGATTGTATATTTGACAAACTTGATGGATTCTTTGTTGCTTAGTTGACCACTACTTGATCCCTCTTCATAACCCAAACCAATTTTCAAATTTGAATTCCTTTGTTGATTCAGAATGGAGGCTAATCCTTATGAGGCTTTAATACTTGTCAAATTTTGATGATATAAGGCCTGAAATTTCTCTAGATCTTTTCTAACAGTCACTACTTCAGCTTCCAATTTTTCACATTTTGTTTCGGCTTCCTTCAATTATTGTTTGAGGATGTCTTCAATATTCTTAGCTTCTTCTAACTTAACCTTCAATAGAGCAATTTCTTCAGATGGTTCATTGCATGTTTTCTCATACCTGGGCAGTAACTATTTTTGTTTTCTTTTCTTTTCTCTGAGTCTATCAATCTCTTCCATGGCACTAACAAGTTCTCCTTCAAGATTTACTACTGCTTCACAATCAATGAACTCACTTCCTGTATCTTCAGTGTTTAGATCTTCTAAAGCTATTAGCATGATATCATTTATTTTATCTTCAATAGAAGAGTCATTGGTTTCATCATCTGAGGGATCAACATCATTGTTTACACAAAGGCTTTTCTTCTCAAAATTATTCTCTTTATAGACCTTCTTGTGTTTATGCTTCTCTTCATCGTCATATGTCTGATCCTTTATTTTGTGAGGACACTTAGATGCAAAATGACCTATCTTACCAGAGTTGAAACATTTGAAGGGTAGTTTACCTTTGTATTTTCCTGATCCTTTCTTCAGTCTTATCACACAATTTGTTTCAATCTCATCTATATCGGAGTCTGTGTTTTTCTCTACTTTAAAATATGCCTCTCTTGTAGTGGATTTACCTTTGGTGATTCTCATTTCATAAGCAGTTAGGGTTCCAAGAAGTTAATCTAGTGTCAACGTTTTGAGATCAGCTAGTTCCTCTATAGCAGAGACCTTTGAGTTAAATCTATCAGGAAGAGATCTTAATATTTTCTAGACTAGAAAAGATTCATCTATCGTTTCACCTAGGCCTTTCATAGTGTTGACAAGTTCTTCTATACGTAAGAAGTACTTACTGATAGTTTCGTCTTCATCCATATTTAACTGCTCAAATTTCAGTCCGTGAGTATGAAGTTTTGCGTCTTTCACCTTTTCATTACCTTCATAACTACTTATCATCTTGTCCCACATAACTTTTGTTGAATCACAATGCATGACTTTGACAAACTCGGATTCAGCAAGTCCACTAATGATGGCATTCATTGATTTTGCATTAAATCTAAACTCCAGCTTATCATCTTTTGAGGCCAAGACTACAGGCTTCACATATCCTATTGCAATGACATCCCAAACATCAGCACCCAAAGACATTAAATGTGTTCTCATTCTTATTTTCTAGAAGGAAAAGTTTGTTCCATCAAACAAAGGGGGTCTATTAGTTGAACTTCCATCATGACTAGTCATGTTAAAGCTTATGGATCTACCTTTGATCAAAGGCACTGGCTTTGATACCAATTGTTGGAAATATAACTGAGAGGGGGGGGTGAATCAATTATGTATATAAGCTTGAAACTTTTCCTGTTATTTTCTGATTCTTTCTAGATTATTATCTAATGTGTTGTTGATAACTCAACATGCATAGATATACAATATTTTCTCAATCGCAAAGAATACATAGAGACATTGATTTCATGAGGAAATCCATAAGGGTGAAAACCTATTCTTCTTAGGATGTCAATCAAGCTCCAACTTTCATGTACATCACAGTCTTTGAGCTCCAACTCAAATATGAGGCTACAACCTCTGATAGCAAGATACAACTTTCAGAGAGCATCAACTCTCAGATTTCTCTAGCACCAACTAGATGGAAGCACCAACTCCCAGGTTTCTCTAGCACCCACTAGATGGAAGCACCAACTCCCAGGTTTCTCTAGCACCCACTAGATGGAAGCACCAACTCCCAGAATATCTTCTAGCACCAACTAGAATTTAGAGGACTGCAATCCTCCCTAGCACCACCCTACCACCCTGATTGAATCTTAAAAAACTTTACTTACTTACTATGTCTCTGATATGGTCTTTTACAGCTCCATGTATCCTCTACCTCTTCTAGCTTCTATTACTCTATTATGCTTCTATACTATGCTCTTTCTCCTATTGTGCACTCTGATTTTTCTGTTCAACTTCTCTTCTTCCTTTATACTATGTGTTGTCTCTGCATGTTATACGTTGCACCTCTAATATCCAGTTCAGGTCATGTACTCGGTCACCTTCTACCCACATGCATAGCTATCGAAAAAGCACATTATCTTCTATGTTCTGCATGTATTTCTCACCTCGAGTCCTCTGCCTGATCATCATACAAACTCTTCATCTTCTCTGGCAGTTATTCTGAATATGTTCATCATTAGCGAGCGTTATCCTAAGATTCTCTAGCTTCTCTGGTAGTCACAACTCTTCGTCTTCTCTAGTAGTTACAGTCATTCGTTTTTGGCTTCTTTGGCTTCTAAGCCCCTTCCTTCACGTGACCAAATGCCTATTCAAAAGGTTCTTTCTAATCTCAGTATAGTGAGCGCTAGCTCCGTTTCTTGATATGACCTTGGGTGAAGATCTAATGTGACCATGAGATTGCGAGCACATCCAAAGGTGGTTTGTATCAAACTACTTTTATCCCCGCAATTTACCTCGAGCCTCCACGTGTCCTTTCTCCAAATCCATGGTTTTGATTGCGGCTCGCCTTCAACTTTTTAAAGTTTGCACATATTCAATCCCCGCAATGCGATGGGACTGTCGATCTCACGATCTTGACGGTGCTCCTGAACGGACGGTTCAGATTTGTTCTTTCACGATCTACGGATCTGATCTAACCTTCCTAAATCAACAGCTGTGATTTATTTCGTGATCCGAGCTTCGGGAGTTTCAAATCTCAACCCTTGCTTTCCTTTGTATGTCAATATTCCAAAGTTGAAAATCCACTGATGCGTGTCCCTCTCAGATCAATGGTCGAGATCTCCTTCGGGTCTCCGGACTTCAGAGATTTCGAATATCAACTTCTCATTTCTTCTGACTAGATATCTTCTGAAATGGAAGATCTACTGACATCTATCCTCCTTAATCCAATGGCTATCCTTCGCTCCAGGACTCCTACCTTTTCAACTCTTCAGTGCTTCGCTTTTCCATGAACGCTTTCACCCGGAGTCAACAATCTATTGACACATACCCTCCTGCACGATCAATGATCATGAGTGACTTTGGCACTTCGAGCTTCGGTGTTCAGGACTTTAGGCTAATTGTTGCTTCATTCTCCTTCAGCCTCCAGAGTGGTCACCTACTGAATAATTCATAGGCAGTGGAGACTGCTTGATGTCGGTTAACACTTCTACTTACACTATCCTTCCACTGAACTAGATCAATGGTTGAGAATGCACCCGAAGTGATCTTCGGATCAGACAGTTGAGAGCGACTTCGGACCTTCATCCTTTGGGACTTTTGACATTTGTTTGCGATGAAACTCCCAAAGTAAATCTTCTGGAGTGATGTATCTTGCTTACGTCACTTGTTGACATGGCACAAGCCAATTTCCTCTTGACACTTGTCATCATCTGATTATGCCATGTGTACCTGCTGATGTGGTCTTCCACATGTCCTTGATGATGTGGTCTGCCACATGTCCTTGTTCAGGTGGTCTATTTATGTGGGTGAGTCATGTAGGCAGTGTACTGGAGTGTGGAGGCAGAGCGCAATAGTGGAGTGTGACGTCAGAGCGCGGAGGTGGTATGTATGAGTGGTTTGGTGGTTTACTCAGAGGGGGGGTTAGGCAGTAAGTGGTAATGAGCGAGGGGGATCCAAGTTGACAAGAAGGTGACATGTATGAGGGTCCCACATGGGAAATACCACCAACTTAGAACCTCCCCCCCCCCACAGTTAAAGGCAGAAAGGTTGGGGGGGTCCGATATGCCATGTTGACTATAGATATGAGTGCCTGATTATCGTCCACTGAGATTAGTGTGCCCTTCTTCTAACTTATCCTATCCTTCCACTTATTTCGATCCGACGGCTGACAAAAATTCAGGTGATCAAGATCTCAGATCTCAACACTTTCTTATCCTGTCCTTCCACTTAAATCAATCTGACGGTTGTTGGTCCTCTGGATCGGTGATCCAACAGCCATTGTCGCTCTTCCTCCTGAGCTTCTGATCTCTCTGACTTAGAAGGCTTTCTAAGTGTTCACGGGTCTCGAAATTTTCTCCTCATGTGAGTCTGTCTCTTGGACCTCGTCTGCACTTCTGGAAACCACTATCTCTTCTGAGATTTCTCATCTTTTGCGCTCTCGAGGTTTGGTTCATTGTTGTTCTTGCCATCAATGACAAGCACATTCTTCCTGTAAACATGCCAACATTATCTTGGGATTTATTACTCTCAAATTTTGTTTGAATGGTTAGGCTCCTTCTTTCAAAGGTATGGTATGTTGGAATATTGATTTATCGTATTCTTTTAAATCATCATAACTCCATGAAAATACATCTTGAAAATCTTTAAAAACATGGGTATATTGATCAATCTCTTCTTTGGTACAGCTGGTACCCAAATTTATATACTTTGGTTATTCATGAGTACCAATGTTTATTTTCTATCGTGTACCTTTTTGACAGAGGGTTCTTCCAGTGGTTTTGAATTTTTCGTTTGGTCATCTCTCGTAAAGAGGGATTCCAAACTGATATACATTTTGGGGGAAATTTTATGACTTTGTTCATGAACTTATCCCTGTAAGTTTTGATCTTCTACTGGATCAACTTTAGTTATGGAATCATCATCTGTAAGAAAATTTACAACATGCTCATCATTTTCAAAAACTTGTAAATATTCTTGATTATCTGGAATTGATGGTCGAAAAATAGTCTTCACATTATAAGTGCCTTGCCCTTGAAAATATTTTGTGTTAAACAGGGATGTGACTACTTCTAGTGCATCGGCCTTTTGATTATTTTCTCTAGGAATAAAATATATGTTGAAAGAGTTGAAAGAATCCATGAGCTTCAAAACCCTTTTTGCATAACATTTTAACTATTCCTTTTTAACCTTATATTTATTCTTGATGTGATTAATAATCGGTTTTGAATCACCAGTGATCACTAAGTTTTCAACTTTCATTTAAAGGGAAATAATCATACCTTGAATTAGTGCTTCATATTCTGCCTCATTATTTGTGCATGGGAATTCAAATCTGATTGCATTTGGGTGTATAACAGCTTCGGGGATTTTAAAAAATATTCTTGCTCCATTTCTAGATTTAAAACATGCACCATCAAAGGACATCTTCCAATAACCTTGAAAAGAGTCCTCCTTTTTTTGTTTTGGAATGTTGATTTGCTCTGAATAAAAAACATCATAGTTTCCCATTCCAACATCAAGATAATTCCTCGTCAAATCGTTCTCTTTTTGTGAAAGAAATAGATTTTCTAACTTCTCTTGGAACTCTAACCATTGTTCTATTCTTATGAGGAAACATCATACAACTTACATCATTCATGATATAAACCCCAATCATCGAGCACCAATCTCTACCAAGAACAACTCAATATGTTGGAGGCAGGTCTACCACTATAATAGTAAGTATTGTCATGATGTGAGGAGTTGTAGTTATCCATGCACATAAATCTTTAATCTACCCATAGGCTGGGACTTTTGTTGATTCAATAACATAAATGCTTTCACCAACCTCATAGTGCCTCGTACATTCCATTCCCAATGCTTACATGACTGAAAAAGGCATGATGTTGTTGGTAGCCCCACTATCAATCAAACAATTGTGCAACACAACATCATGATTCTCTACGGTGATATAGAACGGTGGAACTTTTCCTCCTGACTTATCCCATGAAAATATTTGTTCTTGTTTATAATTTATAACTGCAACTTCCATTCTTGTATCTGAATCATCGAGTATTATTAACAAGTTTTCCCTTTGTTGTGGTATCTTGAATACCTCCATAAAAGGAAAGTGATTATTAGTTTGGATAAATCATCTATTACATTATAGGTCATTAGTTGTGGAGTCTTGGCTTGGTTAGCAACAATTTGTTTCTTTGTTGTTTCTACTTGATTCACTTTAGTCTTTTCCTTTTTTGTAGCTTCTTTTGGTTTGAACTTGTTGGCTTGTGTTCTTGTTTGGACAACATTTTCTTGCAAGATGTCAGACTCTTCATTTTCATTAAAAATGTAAAAAGATGATTCCCCTTCATCAATTTGTACTGATTCCAAACTTTCGTCCTGGATGATATTTGATTCTTGATCAAGATCTTCAAAATTCTCTTCCTCAACAATTTCTTCTAACACAAGAGTATTGGGGTTTGGCACTTTGGGTGCTCTTGGCCTTTATTCTTCATTTCTACCGTCATTTCTTATGCTCTACTCTTGGTTAGGAATTCTTATTTGTTCCTGAGCAATAATTCTTGGGTTTTGTTATGTTGGAACAAAGTTTTCAACTCCTCTTAATCTCGTTAGCTCATTTTTCATCTGTTGAATAGTCCTATTTATTTGAGCTATTTCCAATCTTTTCTTTGTTTCTTCGGTCGTAATTGGATCATTCCTTACATTTGGGATAACACCTTGGAATATTCCCCCACCAATTCCTCTTTTTTCAACATTCTTCGAGGTTTATGCTTCTTGATTTGCCATAGTAAGATTATCCATTTTCCTTTGAACTTTTCCAAGGATAATCTCAAGGTCATCATTTGATTTTGTCATAATTTCTTCCATTTATGTTGCTTTACTCATAGTTTCATCTAAGTCTTCTATTTGAGTATCTATGATAGCATATTTTATATTTGATGGCATGGCATTCTTATAACATCCAAGTATAATTGGATTATTTGGCTTTTTCTCTCCGATAATTTGATTTAACATATTGAAAAATCGCAAATTGAAATCTTTGATTCTCTCTCCCTTTTTTAAATGGATTTGGGTGAATTGTGTGAGCAATGTATGGTATGCAATCAGGGGTGCATACATGGTAATGAACATAGTTTTCAAATCATCAAATGATGAAATTTACCGGGAAGGAAGAGACATGTACCATTCGTGGGTCGAACCTATCAACGTTTGCAAAAAAACTCTCACCATTACATCATCATGTTCTATTAGATGTATTTCACACATAGACAAAAATTGGTCCAAATGTCTCTTTCGGTCCATCGCTCTGTCTCTTAAAAATACTGGCAAGACTCCTTGTGGAAGAGTAGGTAATTGGTGTTGTTCCCCTTGAAGATTGAGTGGACTATTTCTAACCCTTCTTCATGGGATTCTTTGTCTATCATTTATTTCTCCAATATTCTTGGGAACCTCGTTTCTTTCTTGTCTATCACCCATTGTTTGAGTTTATCTTTTCTCAATCTTAGAACTTTCTCCAACTTCATAATTTTGAAGTTGTTTACTTTTACTTCTTGTTATTGGCCTTTTGTATGTTTCCAATCTTTTCTTAATTTTCAACTCTTTGTCATTGTGTTCTTGCTATTTCTATTTATCCTTCATGACAAAGAGTTTCCCATGATATTTCAAGTTATTCTCGAGTTCTTGCTATACTTATTGTCAACTTATATATTTGATACAATACGTTTTGTTGATTTCTAAGACCAATTTGCAAATTCGGTTGATTTGGGTCAAGTTGAGTCATTAGATTCTAGTCTACGAAACCAACGTTTTTCTCTCCCCGGTATGGTCGCCAATAATGTTGATTTAAAAGATTGTTTTATGGTCTTAAGGTCAACCTCACAATGATATGACTCCCCCTACATGTTTAGAGAGGTGTACTCCTCTTTTTCTTATGAAATTGCAAACATAAATATAGAAAAATCTAAAAAGGACCAGACTTTGAAAAAGCTACCATTCACATTCAAAACAATACCTGAGATTGGGACCAGGTATATTTTAAAGAAAATATATACAATATATTACAAAATGGACAAACCAAATTAGTATTATAAATAAGATGTTGACATTTCCATCATAGTATTCATCAAAACAGTAAACAATATCCACAGTAAAGAGATAAGAAAGATGGACCGCATATATAAGAGAGATTTAAATGATCATTCCATTAAACAGCAAAAATATTATGATGGATAAAACATTTGGAAACTCAAGCTTCAAAACAAAGTCTTTGAGACTACAATAATGTAGTATCCCAAATAGTTCTATTGGAGTCTCGAAAATAATATAGTCTTTAAATACAAAGTAAATGTCTTTAGAGAAAATATTTGCATTCGCCCTTCAACGAGGGTTGGGATGGGGCTCTCGTGGACCATAAAATGAAAATACCTAGAAGATAAGAGGAAAACAATCAAGGGTCATCCTAATTTTCACAGAATACTGAGAAATAGAAGGAAGTATGATAAATGATTATACAAGAAATAGACTTAAAAGGGAGGAACAAAGTTGCTACTTGACTCGCTATGATGGAAATTTCTTGTAACCTTTACTTGCTTGGGCGTGTTTCTTTTATAGATGCATGTTGTGGTTGAGGTGGCATAACCATTGCAACTATTTCTTGATTATTTGGCTCGATGATTTTGATTAATTCTTTTTTCAACCACTCCTCGATATATTCCCTTAAAGGACCTACAACAATTTCATGCTTAGTTTTAATTTCAAATAATTCATTTTCAAATTCTCTCAGATCCATATTCGATTAATGCAATGTGTCATCAACTTCATCATTTCTATTAATATACTGAACTAACCATTTTTCAACTTCTTCTTCGGAAAATTCTATTGTGTCGGTGAATTAAATAGTGGCATTATTCTTACACAAGTGGCAGTTGATGTGGCGGGGACAATAAATATGATAGGAAGTGGTGATGTGATGTCATGACAGATGAAAAATGCTAAGTATGAAAGTGTAAAATGAGGAATGTAAAGTGAAAATTGTATAACGAGGGATTGCGGACCTACAAACATGGGTATGAGGAAGAGTAAGGAGTTCCGCACCGAAACTAGAAATATGACTAACTACTGGAAATAATCATTTTGTGGATCGAATAAGTAAAAGGTATATTTTGGAAAACACTGGACTTTGGACCTACAGACCTAGAAACTAGAAAAAAGGTTGTTGGATGGTCAGTGAGCCCGCATTCTCTTTTTATGAAAATTGGCTAAGTGTTGAAAAAATGAAAAAGGTACAATTTGGGAAACAAAAAAGTGAGAAGTGCATTTTGGGGAACGTGATATTACGGACTTCGTACCTACATACCTATGGACATGCAGATCCAAGACTTATGCTACCCCCACTCTACATTACTTGAAAATTGGCTAAGTGTTAGAAATATTTTGATAAAGGAGAAAAAGACTAAAGGAAAACAAACAAAAGAAAAGACAAGGAAAAATCATATGGATGGTTAAATGGAAACACAAATTTGATCACGAATGTGAATCAATAGTACATTTTGGAATTATTATAAGTAGTGGGATATCTATCAATAGCTACCTTGGTGAGAAGTGCTTGTGGTGTAGGACTCTTCCAACGATGTTCTGGTTCACATATTGGAAAAGCAGTTTTGGGATATAATTTTGGTAAAAATCCTAAGTAGAGAAGAATTGTGCAACAGAGGTGCACAGGAGAAGAAGGAGGACTAGGGAGTGTTCAGCTAAGGTGCATCCAGGAGGACAGTGAGCAGTGGAGGTGCATCCAAAAGTAAAATGCGTAGTGAGAGAATAATAAAGAAGAATAAGCGAAATAAAGCAAAGAGACGAATACAACAGAGAAGAAAGCAGGTGAAAAGGAAGGATGACAACTCAACATGCTAAAGATGGAAGGAAACACAAAACTAGGAATAAAATGTAGTCAAAGTGAAAAAGCAACATGTGCACAGAAAAGCAAGTGAAAGCAATCGAACAACCAGTTAATTGGAGTAGTCATGCATTGTAATAGGGTTTTGGGAGGAACCAGGTAGGGTTTTAAGCCCTGGATTATATGTATAAATATGTAACAGGTTGGGAGAATAGGGGTTCTCTGGTTGTTTTTGTTTTGGGTTCCTGAGTGTTGGATTCCTCCAGATGTAATTGGGTTCTTGTTCCTGACTAGTTGTTCTAGTCTATAAAAGAGAGGAATCCATGTTTGAATGTAAGAGATAATGCAGAGAGAGAGAGGTTTGCACTGCAAAGCGGCTAGACTAGGAGAGAATAAAGATAACCATGATATATCTTTGTAAGAGTAGTGCACAAGCCAAAAGTAATTGAAGAAATCACAATAAAGAAGCCAATCGTTGTTGATGTAGCCCATAGTTGGGTGAACCACATTAAATCTTATGTTACATGTTTGTTATATGATTGTTCATGGATTTTGTTTTATGCTTATTAGATTACATATGTGTTATGCATAATCATTACGCAATAATCATGACTATTAAAGTAACGAGTTATGTGGTAAACTAGAATCAAATGATGGTATGAATATAAAATCACTAAGTAGTAATAGAGAAAAAGGACATAATTACGACACAAACTAATAAGGAAGAATGAACAAAATGGTCACCTTTGATTCCCTCACACTGCAGAAACTCGGTTCTTACAGTCCCAATAGATACCTCGGGTGAGACATCATTTGTGAAATTAGGTGATGTTGAAAGGGCCAGTGTCTAGTGGGTTTTTTTGGTCAAAGATAACTCGAACCTAGGGTCTTACAAACTATGTGCAACGCCAACAAATGGCTCTGTTGTCGGGACCCAGAATTTTTTGTTGAGGGAATGTTTTGGAGGACGACTAAGAAGGAGATCTTGGAATAGTTGGAAAGGAAGGAAAGGGATTTAGCTCGACAAGAGAACATAAATCCTTGGATGAGTGACAAGAAATGGATGCAAAGGTATGTGTACACAGAACTGCAAGAAATTTTCTTTGGCGAGTTTCCAATTATTTTGACTGGGTGATTAGAAAGATTAGTGGAGAATACTAGAAGGTACAAAACTGCAGCATCAAGGAATTGGACTCCTGAGTTGGTAAGACAATTGAATTATGTAAGTAACCCAACTACTCATGCAGTTGATTTATGGTTGGATAGCATATTAGGAGGATATATTACAGAATTTGTCATAGATTTTACCCAATCATCGAGTGTTGCAGAAAGGGACTTTTTCAAAGGTCAGGGTAGAAGGTTCATGAAATCATTGGGTACGTGGATAAAGATGGTGTTGTGTGACAAGTGTGTGATGAAGATGCAATCCAACTACTAAAGGGGTTTATGCACATAGGGGAATTGTAGGATGACAAGAGGATAGTCCGAGGATGAGAGAGGAAGTGATGAAGAAGGAAGGAAGGGACCAAGGATGCAAAGAGTTGAAGAAGGTATATTAGAGGAAGAAGAATAATTTGGGGAACTGCACAGAGGAAGGAGGTACATGAGGTGAAATATTGGGGTTGGGAAAGGAGATCCACATAGTGAGCCAAAGGGAAGAGGACATTGCACAATAATCCAAATCGTGGAGATACCACATATATGAGGAGAAGAAGAGGGGTTCCAATCCAGTCCAGTAGAACCATTAATTCCTACTCAGACTAAGTCCTGTGTCGAATCCACGACCCCATGTGTGTCACCACAATAAGAGATAATAGTTGAATACTTAACAAAATCACTTATAGTTAGTCAGGGAGGACAAAGTAGTAGCAATCAGAGCAGTGGAAGTAGTGCGCAAAGTCAGAGTCAGAATCATAGTCAACCAACATCGTCGAGAGGAGGGACTACACAAAGCAACATGGAAAGGGTAGACAACACTCTTAAACTATCTGAGTTCCGTGGATTTGGGTCAGAGGACCCAAAACAACATTTGTTTTTCTATGAGACAATTTGGACCACAAATTATTTCCAATACGAGGATGTGAAGATTGTGAAGTTATCAACAACATTCAGAGGTTGTGAATTAGTTTGGTACATGAAGTTGTACATTACCACACCTACGGGACAAGCCAGGACTTTGGTAGAGATAAGAAAAATGTTGTTGAAAGAGTTCAAGAAGCCAAAGTTAGAGTCGTTGTAAATCACCGAACTAAAGAAGATTAAACATGTGCAAACAAAGTCGATATAGGATTTCGATCAAAGGTTCAAGGATCTGATGGGTAGACTGACTTTCCAGATTCCCCGATCAACAACATCAAGAATGGTTTATTCCAGGACTTATACTACACATTCGCAAGCCATTGATTCAATAGAAGGTTGCATCACAACCCGAGGCACTAGAAATTGCAATGAAATTGGAATCATCTCTTATAGGATATAGTGGAGGGATGGCACAAATTCAGACGTAGTTGGGTACATTGATGATTCAACTAGTGGAACCTACAAAAGGGAAGGAGAAACGAGAGCAAGTCTGGTGTAACAAATGTAGGATTGAAGGCCATCACAAGGATGAATGCCCAACATGTTGATTTTTCATAAGCTAGGTTAAGCATGAAGTTTATTTCATTTTAGAATTTCACATAACGAGAAACAATAATGTTTCAGCAACCAAGATCACAAGAAGAAACACCATGCACAAGAACACAAGAAGTATCCTAGGAAACCCTTTTCAACAAGGGAAGAAAACCCAGCCAAATCCTTTGCTATATTCTTCAAGAGAAATACCTCCACCAAGATAAACCTTAGCACACAAGAGGGTTCTTCAAACCCTATAAGACTAGCGCCCAAGAGAGGTGCACACCTTTTCCCAAGTAAAAGTGTTTGCTGAAATTTCCAAACTCACAAGGAAGATCTGATTCCACAATGGGGAATCATCCCTAACTTATATTAGACTTGTCCAATCAACAAAGGCGTCTATTGGCTCAATAGGGCCAACCTCTCTAAGTCACTATATAATTTATTATTATTATTATAATTAATATTAATATTAATATTAATTATCTTTTACATTTATTATTAAACATATTAAGGTGGGGTCGACTTGTACCCTTTACATAACAATTAGGGTTACAGGTAGGTCTGACTCTTGAACAGTATATAGCAAAGGATTTTATACACCCACTAGTGCTCATCCACTAGGGGCACATCCATAGGGATGTCATAGCTCTGATTCACTGCATTACACAGAAGAACCAGATCTTCACACGTTCACGTGTGCTCTTCCACAGGCATGTCCACTCTATAGATCTCCTTTCCCACTGCCTCACACATGAGAATCATCTAGAGTATTCTTGTCAACTATGCTGCTCAAAGGAGGCTAATACATCATCTTCATTTATGTTCTCATGACGATGCACCCAGCACTTTGGGATTTCACATGTTCACCATGTGCTCAGCCACAGGCACGTCCTAACTCAACAGATCACCTTTCCCACTAGATAATCATATGGAGTTCTTCTCAACTCTCTGAATGGAAGAGGTCATATCTACGTTCCTAGCTTTGTCTCAGGAAGGAACCATGTACCCTTCTTAGGGGATTTATCTCAGGTTTGTAAGTTGAGAGAAAGACTTCACATAACTACAATTATCCACAGGTCACAGGTTTGTAAGCTGGAGAATCTATCACATAGTTGCATTTATCAACACAACATTCATGCAATATTTGGTTACTGGAGCGTTGAATCCATTACCAGGAAGGGGGTGTTGCGAGATATGTAAGAAATGGGGCCATCACCCAATTGAATGTCCATTACTGCAGAAGTATTAGAGTACACCAAGGAAGATGTTTTGCATTTTTTGCAAGTCTATGGCGCATGAAGAGAAGGATTGTTGCACGTTCGATTTGATGAGGGAGTGCACATCGGATATGTATAGGATTCAGAAGGAGAATGTTGCAATAGAAGAGGGTGGTCTGTAATATAATAATCAAAGAGTATTTAATAGGGGAATAGAGGAAACTTTGGCAGAGGTCAAGGCAAAGTAAATTTCGGTAGAGGAGGAAGAGGACCGATAATATGTTATAATTGTAATTAACCAGGACACTTAGCCCGTGACTGCTCAAATACATGAACAACATGCATATACTGCAGAGCACTGGATCATGTGATAGAATATTGTCCTCAACTAGTTGCGAACTAGTAGGACAAAGGAAACCAGAACCCGAATCCAAATCAGAATGTGCAAAAAATATCAGCCGAAAAACGCAACGAAGGACTAAGAATAAAAATTGTTACGCGTGGAGGACTGAAGACGAGGGATTATATGACGAATGGAGGAAAGTAGACTAAGCAATGGGTAAGGAAGTCAGTAGGGGCCTTTCCAACCTTTGATCCTTAGCAAGAAAAGGAGACATATCAGAGAGAAAGAAAAGAAGTACTTGGATGGGATTGGAGAGCATCAACATCATCTACGCCACAACAAAGATCTCGTTATGCCAGAGAAACCAACTAGAAAGGTAATCACGCTAATAGAATTCCTAAGGAGTTGTGTAGAGATAATGAAAGATGAAATTGTGTTGAGTATGTTATATGACATGATTGATCATTGTACACGAGGAAGGGAAACTCCTATTGCACAAATGGTAGTAAATCAGGTACTATGTAGGAAGAGAACCAATGGAGAATTCAGATTTAGTGCACAATTTGGGGAGTATAATGTGGATAATATTATCTTGGACTTAGGGTTCAATGTGAATTTTTTACCCAAGCAGACATGGGAGATGATGGGAAAACCCAAACTAGTATGGTCTCATATTCAGCTAAGGCTCATGGATCAACACAAAATAGTATTGATTGGTCATTTGATAGAAGTACCTATGAACATAGATGGGGTGTGTAGCATGGAAAACTTTGAGGTTATTGAGATCATGGATGGCATTCAATCATATCCAGCACTGATGGGACTGGAATGGAATTTTGATAACCAGGTGATCATCAATTTGAAGAGGAGGGAGATGATATTTGAATTGGGAGATTTGAAAGTTACTGTACCCTTGGACCCATTAGAAGGAAAGAGATACATAGAGCCATCCAGAGGAAATGACATTGATAATATATATAACATGACTGGAAGGATGAACGATTTTGTCAACCCAATTATGGACAATGCATTGAGTTGGAGAAGTATCAGTTCGTGTGCATCAGACTCAGAAGAAGGTCTAGGGTATTGACAACAAAGGATGCATGAAGTGTCAACTAGATGATGTGCACGTATAACCTGATCCTTGCGTTGGATTGGAACAAATATCTGTGATCCACGCAGGTACGATGGATTAACTGATATAAGTTTGTTTGTAAAGTCATTTAAGTTGCAACTACCCAAACAACAAAAGTTGTTAGCACTAGATGTTGTCCTAAAAGCGACTCCATCTAGATGGTGGGTTGCACACAGAGAGGGGATGAAAGACTGGTCAGAATGCAACAGACTCATGCAAATAAGGTTTGGTACTGAGGAAGAAAACATTGCGCAGAAGTATACAAGAGAGAGTGATCCAGAAGGTCATGTTCAGTAGTGCAGGGCTTTATGGAGTTCAGTACGGAAACAGAATGGACACACAGATTTATACACACACTGGAAACAATTCTGAAGAATTGGTATTTAGAATTGGAAATGCACAGAGAGACAGCAAGATGGGAAGAGTTGGTCCAGAGGTTCAAAGTCACATTTACATTTGAACATGAATCCCCAACCATATATGCAACACTACAAGCTATTTGAAGTAATATCTTCTTCGAAGATGGGTCGATGGAGGTGGTACCAATATGCAGTGCACATAGAGCCAATATGACCGTCCATGAGTTATTGAATTGTTACAATGTGGCTAAGGAAGAACATGATGAAGAATATCCTAGGAACGTACAAGTTCCTAAGACAGAAGGAGAACGAGTATTAGAAGGTCTAGAGCTTGAGACTGTCGCATATACATAGCCTATAAAGACGCGAAAGGTAAACATTGGGACGACAAAGAATCCCAATTTTGCGCAGATAGAATATTATTGGAGTGATGAGACAATGGAGAATATTGCGGACTTGTTGCACAAATATCAGGACCTATTCCTAACGACATTTTCAAAGATGAAGGGGATAGAAGGGGACTTAGCTGAGATGAATATTCCGCTGAAACCAGGAGCTAAGCCAGTGTGACAGAGACCTTAATAATTAAATCCAAAGTAAAAAGAGAATGTGAAACTTGAAATAGACAGGATGTTGGATGCACAAATTATTGAACCGGTGGAAGAATCTGAGTGGATCGGTCCAATGATAGTACAGGACAAGAAGACAGGACGAATCAGGATCTGTGTGGATCTAAGAAAGCTTAATGATGCTTGTTTACATGACCCATTTCCAAAACCGTTCACAGATGAGGTACTAGAGAACGTAGGAGGAAAAGAAACTTACTCTTTCACAGATGGATTCTCAAGGTACCATCAGATAAATATTGCACAGGAAGACCAACACAAGACTACTTTTGTGACAGAGTGGGGGATTTATCAGTATACAGTAATGCCCTTAGGACTGAAGAATTCCCAGGCGGTATTTTCCAGAGTTGTGGTAGCAATATTCAAGGAATTTATCCATGAGTTCCTTGAAGTGTACTTGAATGATTGGACTGTGTTGAGTCTATTGAAGGATCGCATAGAAGTACTCAACCCGATGTTGGATAGGTGTAGACAATGTCATATTTCGTTGAACTTGAAGAAGTGTATTTTTTGTGCACTGTTTAGAATTTTGTTAGGACATGTAATATGCAAGCAGAGATTGTTAGTATATCCAACCAAAATTGCAGTAATTCTAGATTTAGAACCACCTACATCAATCATACAACTAAGGGAAACTTTGGGTCATACAAGCTATTACAGAAAAAATTTCAAGGGCTACACACAAATCACATCACCGATGCAAAATTTCAATGGAACGAGGATTGTTAGAAGGGGTTGGACACCTTAAAGCAGAAACTGGTAACCGCGTTGATTATGATCTTTCCAGATTGGAAAAAATAGTTCCATGTACATGTAGATGCATCATCCATAGCGTTGGGTGCAGTACTATCTCAACTAGGGAGGGAGACATAGATCACCCAATTGCTTTTGCAAGTAGGAAGTTGTCCATAGCACTACAGAAGTTCAGACATTATTTATTGGGGTCTCACTTTAAGATGTACACAGACCATTATGCATTAAAATACTTAGTCAACAAGCCAATGTTGGGGGGGAGAATATGTAGATGGATACTATTGTTCCTAGAATACGATTTTGAGGTTGTACTAACACAAAGGAAGTTGAATGCAGGACCAGATCATCTATCGTGCATACTACCAGGAGAGGATGTAGGTAATTTAGATGACAGCTTCCCAGAAGCACAGTTGTTTGCAGTAAATATGGTGGATGATTAATTCTCGAACATCATATAGTTTCTAAGTACATGCATGGCTCCATTAGAGATTAGAGTGGTGCAGAAGAAACAACTGGTAGTGAAAGTAGTAGATTATCAGTTGATTGCAGAGAATTTATACAAGTCGGGTGTAGATGGAATATTGAGATGTGTGTTGGAACATGAAAGACCAATGATACTAGAAGAAGCACATGACGAGATTTCATGAGGACATTATGAAGGGAGAGAAACTGCACAAAATATTTTGTGCATAGGGATTTGGTGGCCTACACTTCACAAAGATTATAAGGAATATTGGCAGTCATGTGATGTATGTCAAAGAGTGGTAAAGCCATCTAGGAGGGATGAAATTCATTTAAATACACAAGTTACGTTGCAAGTATTTGATAAATGGGCCATAGACTTTGTAGGGACAATTAACCCACACGAAAGAAGATCAGGGGCGAAATACATAACCACTGCGACGGAGTAATTGAAAAGATGGGCAGAAGAAACACTAGTTACAGACAACACAACAGAGAGTGTTGCAAGGTTTTTGTTTGAGAATGTAGTCACAAGGTTTGGATGTTTGCGCATATTACTCAATGATGAAGGCACACATTTTCTAAATAATACAATTGCAACATTGACTGAGGAGTTTCAAATTCATCATCAGAAGAGTACCTTGTATCATCCTCAGGCCAATGGAACAGTGGAAGCTTTCAATAAAATATTGAAGAATGCTTTGACAAAAATTTGCAATGTAGGGAGAGACGATTGGGACTTAAGAGTTCTTACAGTGTTATGGGCTTATAAGACTACAAGTAAAAATTTGATAGGGTAGACACATTTCAGATTGGTCTATGGGAAAGAAACAGTAATGCCAATGGAGTTTATTCTACCTAGCCCGTGCATTGCAGCAATAACTGAGCTATCGAACTCTGGTGCAATAGAGGAGAGATTGGCACAATTAGTACAAATAGAGGAGAATCAGTTTGTTGCAGGTTTCAATCAATGAGTTCAGAAGGCAAGAGAGAAGGCTTGGCATGATCGACACATTAAACATAAAAAGTTTCAAGTGGGAGATCTGGTATTACTCTATGACAACAAGTTCATGTAGCATCCATGAAAGTTTAGAATGCACTGTTAGGACCTTATGTGATTCAACATGTAACAAAGACAGGTGTTGCACAGTTGGAAACCCTGAATGGAGAAGTCTTTGGAGGAATAGTTAATGGAAGTAAGATGAAACTCTATAGATACGGTCAGCAGTCTGCACAGTAATCTGGGTTGCGCCAGAACACATGTATCATAGTAGTTGTACTATAGTAGGAAGGAAAAACACGGGAAAAACAAATAAAAAGTAGAACAGGGAAGAAAATAAAATAAAAAGTAGATATAGCAAATAGAAAACGATTATAGAATACAAGGCATAGGAGATTGAACGGAAGGAATGGTTTATAGAAAAAAGAAAAAGATTATAGAATGCAAGGCATAGGAGATTACGCAAAAGGAATGGTTATCATGGATCAGAGTGGGACTGCGTCAATTCGGAAAATAATACAGAGAAGAGAAAGATTGTGAAGCACACAGATGCAAAATTAAGAATCATTGTGTAGTTTGGTAATGACAAGATTGTTGGAAGCATAAAACAGGGACACGAAGGTTGTGAAGTGGGAATGACAGTTCATAAAGGCTTTGTATAATCTTAAATGGTAAAATCTGTCGAAAATCGTGACAGATTGGCAATATGAGGGAAAAATCACACAAAGGATTTCGTAATAAAGACGCATTTTTTAAAACAACTCATCAACCACATTGGCAGATTGGACAAGGTAGTTAAGGCATGAAGAGACATGTACAGTTGGCACCAAGGAAAAAAAACACCAGAAGGTCGTTAAGAGTAAGTCATTGTTGCATGCAAGTGAGAGAAAACCATAGTGAATCCGAGTCCATCAAAGATGAGCTACAACTACTAGAGAACAGACACAGAGCCAATTAAGGAATCTGTCACATAAGACGAATGCCTCACCAAATACTGGAGTGCCATCTACAGCAACGCAAAAAAAGGAAAAATTCCCAGTAAATACACCAGAGGTCGAAGAAGTAACCAGGGCTTCGGCTTCGACGTTACAGGTAAGCTTCCATAGAGATTACCTCCCACCGAGGATGGATAATGTGCCACCAATCACTGTACCAGCCAATCGACGTCACCAGTTCCACCTAGTGTAAGCATTGAAGAAGATATGCTCGACAAGATTGTTGGCCTAAAGTTCATGGTTCATGACATCATCGATGAGAAAAAATTCCCAGAGTTGGCCAGGGAAAAATATTTGTGCACTACAAGTGATCAGGGGATCAAATTTTGCTCAATTTTCAAAGTGCTCGGAATGAGACGAAAATAGTGCCATTGCGTTCGTCTCATCTTCCTGATTCCGGTGGTATATTTTCTTTCTCAAACAGAGTCTGTATGGAGAAGATATCGTGATCTGTCCGCCAAGCCAAACAGGCAAAATTTTTGGATGCTGACTGTACCTATCCGTACAGTCTGTACAGCCCGTACGGTGACGTGGCAGGACCGTACAGGCCGTACGGAGGTGACGTGGCAGTTGTTGATTGGTCGATCGTTGGCGAGTACGGTGTTGACATGTGTCATTAGGTGACCAATAATGGGAGGACACGTGGCCCAATCCAAGGGTGCCACGTGTCGCTCACTGGTTGGCTAAGAAGTTTATGTATAAAATGTTGGAGGCCGTGGGGTTCGACCCCCGGACCTCTCCTCCACATAATGACTTCACAAATTCCAATAACCAACTTTCCCGCCGACGTTCCTTGTTACGGATGCCAAGGCACATGTATTTCATATGGTGCATTGTATTAATTGGAAAGGGGGGCGGGCCGGGGCTTAGCCCCAACCCATAGTTTATACCATAACATATAACCATATGTTATAATCATGTATGTAAATGCGCGCGTGGATATATGTAACCAAACTTTTACCATGTATTAAAATGTGGCGCGGTTATGACTTGCACCCGGGTTTTGACATGGCCCACGGTTTTTAATATATATTGCATGTGCCCACGAGTTGGAGCGTGAGGGTTATGCGGTTAGAATGGTTCAACGAACTAACCACCTTTTAATCCGCGTGAGGTCATATGACCATCCATACGCCCAGGTG
>ML814928.1:36734-54255 GCA_009831015.1 Picea engelmannii | reverse complement strand
ATATAACCATATGTTATAACCGTGTATGTAAATGCGTGCGTGGATATATGTAACCAAAGTTTTACCATGTATTAAAATGTGGCACGGTTATGACTTGCGCCCGGGTTTTGACATGGCCCACGGTTTTTAATATATATTGCATGTGCCCACGAGTTGGAGCGCGGGGGTTATGCGGTTAGAGTGGCTCAATGAACTAACCACCTTTTAATCCGCGCGAGGTCATATGACCATCCATACACCCAAGTGCCGAGGCGGTTAGGGGCTGGAGGTGCCTTAACCGTCCTACGGTTTGCACCGTTGGCGCGGTTGCACCCGGTGCTGGGTTTTTACGCTTTAAAGAGCGTGTGAGCCAGGTTCACTCAAGGGGGGTGCGAATTGTAGAACCAGAGACAACAAGCTTGAAGAGGGAGACTTCCATGAGGCCTAACTTCTTCATTTTTTGACCGATTGAGGTGCCGAAAGAGCCCAGACAGGGGTTTTGGGACGCTGGGAAGCCATTGGAGCAGTCGGTTTGTCGGATTGAGCATTGTAAGACATGATTTTGAGCACTTTTTGATCAATTAATAATAATGATCCATTGGAAGCTGGACCAGGAGATGTAGCCCGTAAGAGGGGTGAACTCCTTTATCAATTGTTGTGCACATGTGTTTATGTTCAATGTTTATGTTGCTGTCTATGTGTATTTTGCATAAGTAATCCTTAATTTATGTGTTGCAAATTGATCCTGTTGCTTTAAACACATAACATTTCACTTGCAATAATTATTCAAGTTTTTCAAGTCTTCTTCATTTTTAGATCAACAAGTGTACCAAGCATAGGATCAATCCTGCTAGAGACATAGGAGTGGGTGACAGGATTAGAGAAGGCGGGCATACTGAACATGTTGGAGATCCCACATTTCAGGCGCAACTTGGAGATCAATGCTTGTGTGAAGGTGGTGCTTTGTTGTGTCCATGGGGGGACATTGTGGCTTGATCCCCCAGTGTCAATTGATACTGCGTTGATTGCAAGGATTACAAGGCTCCCAAAGGTAGGCGAGGATGCAACCCTTTTGGCGAATAGATCAAGAGGGTGACGGTGGTGCTATGAGAATAGTTGGTTAAATGGATAGGGGCATAGGCTAGATATTGAGAGTATTTCATTCCATCAAGGAGGTTTGTTGATGGAAAACAAGAAGTGTGAGCTACCACCGGGTTCATATATGAACACAAGGAAGGGTTATGAGGAAGTCCATGTCCCTTCATTAAAGCTGAAACCACTTGCTGAAGGAGAGGAACTTGTGAAGATATCGGATATGCCAGATTGGGCACAACTGCATTTTCTGGGATAAAACAACTCAACATAGTGCAGAGCAAAGTATATGAAACTGCCCTCTTAGAGTCGATGAAGGAAAATTTCCACACATTCAAGAGAAAATGAGAGACCAACAAAAGATTCTTTAACAACACATTGGACCAATACAAGAAGAAGCAGTGAGGGTGAACAATGAACTAGCCATTGCACAGGGCAAAGTAAAGTAAGCAACCTATGAAGAAGAAGATAAACTTACAACCTTGATTGTGCAAGGGGGAGAAGAGATTGCATAAACAAAGGAAACAATCATGAAGGAAGTGGAGGTAGCAAAGGTAGCCTACCAAAAATTTATTGTGGCATGGAGGAGCATGCAACAGGCCTGAGTAGATCGGGATGAGCCACAGGTGAGTGTCGGGGGACTGTTGGACAGGGAGTTTTGCGATAGTTTTTTGTTAAAATCCTAAGTAGAGAAGAAGTGCACAACATAGGTGCACAGGTGAAGAATGAGGACTAGGGAGTGTTCAACTAAGGCACATCCAAGAGGACAGTGAGCAACAGAGGTGCATCCAAAAGTACAGTGTGCAGTGAGAGAATAATAAAGCATAGTAAGCAGAATAAAGCAGAGAGACGAATACAACATAGAATAAAGCAGGAGAAGAAAGTGGGCGAAAAGGAAGGATGACAGCTCAACATTGTAAATATGGAAGGGTGCACAAAAGCAGGAAGAATAGACAATCAAAGTGCAAAAGCAGCATGCTGATGAAAAATCAAGTGGAAGCAGTCGAGCAACTAGTTAACTGGAGTAGTCATGCATTGTAATAGAGTTTTGGGAGGAACCAAGTAGGGTTTTAAGCCCTAGATTTATGTATAAATATGTAATGGGTTGGGAGAATAGGGGTTCTTTGGTTGTTGTTCTTTTGGGTTCCTGAGTGTTGGGTTCCTCCGGATGTAATTGGGTTCTTGTTCCTGACTATCTGTTCTAGTTTGTAAAAGAGAGGAATCCATGTCTGAATGTAAGAGATGATGCAAAGAGAGAGGCTTGCACTGCAGAGCGGCTAGGCTAGGAGGGAAGAAAGATGACCATGATATATATTTGTAAGTGTAATGTGCAAGCCAGAAGCAATTGAATAACGCATAATAAATAAGCCAATTGTTGTGGATGTAGCCCAAAGTTGGGTGAACCACGTTAAATCTTGTGTTACATGTATGTTATATGATTCGTCATGGATTATGTTTTATGCTTGTTAGATTATATATGTGTTATGCATAATCATTGTGCAATAATCATGAGTGTTACAGTAACAGGTTATGTGGTAAACCAAAATCAAATGATGGTATGAATCTGAAATCACTAAGTAGTAATAGAGAACAAGGATAGAATTACACACAAAAAAATAATAAGGAAGAATGAACAGAAGGGTCACCTCCCATTCCCTCACTACAGCATAAACCTGGTTCTTTTAGTCCCAATAGGTACCTCRARTGAGACTTCATATGCGCAAGCAGGTGACGCCGAAAGGGCTGGTGTCTGGTGGGTTTTGTTGGTCAAATATAACTTGAACCTGGGTTCTTACAAACCGCGTGCAATGCCAACATCATCTTTTGATGGAARAAGATTAAGAGAGTCCAAAAGAATGGATATATCCCACTTGGGCATAAGCCTTGGCCTAGTTGGAAAAGGAGGAACTAAAGTGGATGAACCAACTAAGAGGTATTATTCAACATTATTGGGTAGCTTAGAAAATGCAAGAGGAATATAGGATGGAGCATTTAGTATAAAACAAGAGACTTATGTAGGATGGGATGCAAACTAGTCATTCATAAGGTCCTTAGCATCAACGCATGTCTACCTAACCATTATAGGGGGGGTGCTGAGGAAACACTCGTTGGATTAAAAGGAGGATCAATTTTATCATGTGAAGGAGAGAGATCCACTTAAAAATGTTGAATATATAAGAAACAATGGAAGAGATCATGGTGTACTATGAGTAGGAACTTCATCAAAGATAACATCTCTATGTCAATTACCTTGTGGTAGAAGGATCATATATATCATATGCTTTGGAAACTTCTTTGTGACCCACCAAAATATAATGGTGGCTTTTAGGCTCCAATTTGTTTCACTTTTCTCTAGGAGTATGGGCCATGTTAGAACACTTAGAATTTTGAACTTTTATTCTTTTGTTTTTACGTCTTAGAAATAAGATTTCACCAAAACAAAAAAAAAACTTAGGAAATTGTCTTTTAATTAAATAAATCCTCGGTCGTTATTTATCAATAAGGCGCTTACAATGTCATTCGTCGATGAGTTTCACTAATTTGATCGAACGGTTCTTGTGATCTCCGAAATGTAAAAGCCGCCTGAATTTTAAAAGAAATCCTTTAACGATCACTGCATAGCTTCGCGCTTCGGGAGTTTAAACAAATATTGGGTTCACAACTGTCAAAATGTCAAAATGTCGGAGTATTGAATATCACAAAAAAAAGTAAAGTGTTTCAAAGAGATAATAAAATGTTTAATAAATTTAATTAATCTTGATTAAGTATTGATTAATCACTCTGCATTTTCGATATTCGGGAGATTTCTTTCATGCTATATCCAAAACTCTTGAACGTTGAACCATCGAAGTACGAACCAAACTTTTAAGCAAATGAACTCCCGAAGCTCCGAAGTTCCAGAGTTCCGAAGCTCGAAATATATATATGACGGTTTGAGATGTTTACTCCAGTAATTAGGCCTTCAGAGAATTTTGATCACCCTCCGTCCAAAACCCCTGAATACTGAGCTTCTGAAGTACTTAAGGCTAATAAAATGTTTAAAACATGAAAGCGATTAATTAGAGATTAACTTCTCTGGGAATTCGGCCTTCGAGAAATTTATGCCCTGTCACATTCAAAACCTCTTAACGCTGAACCGCTGAAGTATTAATGACATTTATGATTGGCTAAAGTTAACAATTTGAATAAAGATTGTGAATCGCCAGGTAATAAATTCCATTAAATTTTTAATAATTTCTTTGTCAGTAAATCAATACGAAGATTGATAGACTTTATGAATAAAACATTTCAAATCCCAAGTCATTTTACCATTTGCAATTAGAAGTTTTCATTTAGTAAAGAGCTTACAAAATTATCTTGTTATGGGAAGGATAATTTCATTTCCCTGAGGATATGGTGCCACACAAAGCTGCAAAGAAGCAAGATGCATCAGCTGATGATTCCAATCCAAACACAGACGTTCTATTAGACACCACTCCATGAATTACAGATACCATTAAGTCTTGGAAGTAGGTTTATGATATTTTAGAACATGATATTATTAATTGTCCGGACGATTCTAGCAAGGAAGACGACGAGTCCTTCTCAACCAAGCTTAGATTGGTAGCTCAGTCAGAACTGCACAAGACTGTTTCACGACCTAAGATTTTACCCTATAATGATATGATAAGTTGGGTTCTGGAGCACGTCGACATTCAAACCAGAAGCGTTATCAGCCACCAGAAGACCTTCGTCGGCTCTTTTTGACCGAAGAACCTACAAGTAATGTATAAACATTCTTCTACACCTAAATATACTTGCAATGCAGCATTTCTCCTGGATTTTGAGAGAAAAGAATGCACTAAATACGGTAGAAATGGTCATGATATAATCAAGTCTTGGTGGGGACATACAGACACATTCAAAACTGACGCTCATGGTATGTATTCCACTGTGTCCATAGATGCTCATATATTATATATAGTCATGATGCTCTATCATTATTTGGGAAAAAGAACCCTGCACATTTCTCATTTGAGTGGGTGGCTATAATGAATGAAGTAGTTGAGGGCTATACTTTCAACAGGGCTAAAATGTTGTCTGATAACCTGGCTAAGGAAATTGTTGAATACCAACATTGAAATCAAAATGGAAACCTGCTCCTTTTTACATGTCTGCATATATCATGGATTCCATTTGCTTCATGACCCCATTCCCCCTTATGAACTGGAGTTGGACCCTGGCTAGTTCTGAGCCTATACATTTCTACCACTCCAAACTATGGGAAGAAAATGTTAAAGATTTATTTTATGAAATTTGTCACGGCATAGTGGTACCTATTCATATAGATTTCTATGGCCACCCGACGCCCAGGATTTCAGAGAATATTATGGGAAACTTAGGCACATTTGCAGACTGGTACATTGAGGATAACTTCTCTTACATTAGAGTGTTCGGTTGTTTCGTTCCTCCTCATGCCCTTCCACAATTTTTACCTGACAGGCTGGTGTACAGAGAAGTGGTATACCGAACAGTAGCACGAGGAATCACCAAGGAATTGAAAGCATCTCAGAAAAAGGTATGGCCAACTTTTCCCATTCGGGTTGGTATGTTTACATTGTTAGATTTTGGTCATACCAAAGTCGAGGTTGTAGCCTTGGAAGATGTCAAATTAGTTGACATCGAATTCAAAAGACATGATCAACATAAGGTGGTAGAGAATCATTTGGCTCAATACAACATGAAAATATATATCTCCTTATGATGAGATTTTCAGGGGAGCTAGATCCTATGAATAAGTTCAAAATAGATTCCAGCGATGCCCCCTGACCAATAGGTTGGTTTCCTCAGCTTCCAAAATCATAGACGAAACAACTTGCATAATATCTTACAAGGAGAGTCAAGGCCCATTCCATCTTCACAGGAAGATAAATCCACTGAATCTCAGCCAAGTTGCTCCACTAAAAACAAAGCTGAAGAAGTTTTGAAGAGTTCAGATGGGTTATTTAAAGAGATAAAAACATCACTGCTAGGTCTAAATGATCAACAAATATTAGCCTAGTTGAAGCTTTCATGAATCACAGACAAGTTTTTCCCCACTCAACAACAATTACTTTTGTTGGCATCCCAACCACAACAGGTCCAGAAATCTCCACAACAATTATCTCTTCTCATAATTTGTCGGATAATCCACAGTATTGGTGATTGTTTGTCGACATTTCGGATCCAAATCAGGATCCATCTTCACGACGTAAAGCCAAGGATAAAAGTTGAGAAGAGCAGCAGTAAATATCATCTTGTTTGGAGGGAGAAAACTAAGAGGTCGACTTAAAACCTAAAATTAGTTATTTAATAAAAGAATCCCTAACAATAAAAATTACTAAGAAAACAAGGAAACTTTGGAATTATTAAGTTTTAGTATTAAGAAAGAACTAAAATTATTAATAAAATTACTAAAAATTGGTTGTATTAATAAAGTAATGAAACTTAAATTTATGTTAGTATTATTAGTATTATAATCCAAGGGTTATTAATAATGGTATATAAACCCTATAATTACTAATTTTAGTGCTAAAAAAGCCCTAGTATTATTAATAATATTATTGGGAGTAGTATTGTTAATGAATTTTTAAACCTTAGAATTATTAAAGTTGGTATTTATTAGTATTAGAGTTATGAGTGTTGGCATTGAATATTTTAACCCTACTTTTTAATGCTAGTGATAAGGTCTTAGTCTAACTAGAATTCTTAAGTTTATTAGTAATGTGAAGGTTAAGGTTAAGCTATGAAATTATTAGCATTATGCTCAAGATAAAAGTTGGGGACTAACCCTAGGAAAAAAGTACCAAAAACCAAGAGCAAAGAAAAGGACCCAAGGAGAGTAAGGGAGAATTGATTAAACTTACATGTTACTGCTATGATGGATCAAAGGTAGCCAATTCTCATTTATCTCTAGACCATTGTCCCTATTTAGGTTGTTGGGATGCTTGATGATTTCTATTGCTTCCCTAATATGACACTTTAAAAAGTGATCTTCTTTTGCTAGAATTTTGGTATCTTCTAGGAGAACGTGGTGTTTAGCTGAGAGAGAGTGTTATGCTAATGTTGAGGTGCGAGTACGTTCATTCTTTATGTCAGATCCATGTTCTTTAATCCTAACTTGAAAGGAACGACATGTTTCTCCAATGTAACATTTTCCACAAGAGCACTCTATTTTATAAACTCCTTTGTACTTTCAATGGTCAAGGTTGTCTTTCACAAATCTCATTTTATGTTTGATGGTCTCCGGTGGTCTGAAAGCAATTTTTATTTATTTCTTACTTAAGACCCTGACAATTTTATCAGTAACTCCTTAAATGTAACGAAGGTAAGCGGTCATACCAGGTGGGTGGTTATTCATGGATTGAGGTCTATTTCTTTTTCTTTCTATGGCTTTTCTCATTGCATTCTTAATGTCTTTGTCCTTGTAACCTATGCTCTTAAAAATATTTGAGAGGTGATCTTTTTCATGACCTAAGTTCTCTTCATCATATATCCTAATAGCCCTTGTGGCCAGGGTGTTAAGAACCCTGATTTTCTAGGTGGGATGATGATGTGAGCTTGCGTGAAGATAGTTTTATGTGTGGGTATTTTTCCTGTAGACTGTGTATCCTAGGTTCCCATCTTATTTCCTTTTAATTAGCACATCTAGAAATTGAATGTTACTTTTATCTTCAAGTTCCATTGTGAATTGTTTATGTGTTGAAATATCAT
Source organism: Picea engelmannii (assembly GCA_009831015.1). Taxonomy (NCBI): domain Eukaryota; kingdom Viridiplantae; phylum Streptophyta; class Pinopsida; order Pinales; family Pinaceae; genus Picea; species Picea engelmannii. Next base: position 46,452 of record ML814928.1, on the reverse strand, counting down.
TCAGGTGTTTAAAGAATTTATTAAGTTTTTTCTTTCCCATGGGGCCATAACACATTAGTGTCATCAACAAACCTCTTCCATCTTAATGGAAATGTCGACAAACAATCACCAATACTGTGGATTATCCGACAAATTATGAAAACAATCACCACAAAAATATTAATAGTGAAATTATCTCTCCTATTCCCTCATTAACCCCTTTAGCGACTAGTTTTGGAACTCCTAGTTTAGAGCTCGTTCATGTAGATGATCTTACTCCTATCTTGCCTGAAGAAATGCCTCCCTCAAGTTTCTTTTCCAACAAGAAACGAAAATCTATTGTAAAGAAAGAATGTCAACAAAAAGATGGAGTAGTTACTAAAAGGCAGAAGATAGTGTATGATGGAAAAGGCCAAGATGATCCTGAGTTTGCCAAAGAGGTTGCATATTCATTAGGGGATTTTGTCACTGCCAACCAATGGTTAGTAGATAATCTGACCAAACAACTACAACAAAAATCTCTCTTGGTGGAACAATTGTAGAATGAAATACACAACACATAACAGATTGTCAGGAGCAGAATGAATCAAGACATAGAGAAAACCAAGTTAAATTATCAACAACAGACAAAGCAGTTACAGGAGAAACTCGAGCTGATTTACCAGATTTCATAGACCAACAAAGCCATGATTACTCAGCGGGACAGTTTGATAGAACAATTGCAAGCCAAATTAGTCCTAGTGGAGAATACAACAATAGACATCATTGCTTTCAAAGCACAAGAATCTAAAATCAATGAGAAGTTGGAAGTTGTCCAACAGGATCTATAATAAAAGGTGGATACTATTCATAAATATTATCAAGCAATAAATAATTCTCTGAAAATTATTTATGTGAAATGAAAAGATGCATGTGTGGCTAGATCCAAGTTTCAGGAATTCATCATATGGAGGTAGAAAGCCAATATCCCTGGTCTCGCCCCTTTCTCACAATATGAACAAGTGAAGGGTGAAATGGCCTCGAAAATTTGGGAGACAAATATAGAGAAAAGAAAGAAACTTTCTAGAGAGGCAAAGTAGGCTTGTGTGGAGACACTATCTTCTGTAGAATCAAATTTGGTTGAATTTGAAGAAAATGATATCTCAGAGGCACTGGGGCAGATCGAAATAGAAATGAATAAGGAAAACTCCATAAAAAATAAGGAAAATATTCAATCTATCATCCAACAGATGAATCAGATTGATTTGCTCAAGATTAATGAGATGTTGGTGAAACCAAATTTACAGTATCAAATTACAAACCAGGAAGAAAAGAAGATCTAGGAGAAGCTGCCACTAGTACAAAAGAAGATGTTTGCCTTTGAATTGAATGAGAAGATTGAACCTTCAAGATTTGTGGTAGCCTCAATGGACATGTGTACCCAGGTCAATGAACAAAGGAAAGTGAGTGCATCTGGGAGAAAATGAAGGAACATATGAAGCGCCAGCACATCAAACCGTAACTCAACAATATCTGCATTATGTTTTTCCATTCGGATTGTATTATATCTTTAGAGCAGATATTGTGGAAATTCCAACTACTTTTAGTTGAGACAATTTTGTATAAATAGATAGATTTTAGATCTATTCATGGATGCTTCTAGACTAATGTAAAAGAGAGAACTTTTTGAATATTAATACAAGTGCATACAGATATTCTCAGTTTCGTTCCATTTGAGTTATGTGTTTTCTCTGTGTCTCCATCTCTTATGAATTTCCTTCTGTATTTCTTGAAGAGTGAATGATTACAATTTAGTAATGCGTCTACTGTGATCATAATATATCAGAAGTCCATTTAGTTATAGTTTTTCCTTTGTTATTACTGTGAGTAAAAACAAGACCTGTGACCTCTGTGAATTGTTGCATTCTTGATCTCCTTTCAAGGGTACATCTTCTATTTTTCTTCTACTGCAAATAAGGTGAGACTTATATGTAATTGATACCTTGCTTTATTTTAATAGTTTTGTCACTCATTTCTACATCATTTGAAATTAAAATTAAGACTCAGAAAACGAGATACAACCTTTATATTGTCTTATCATAAATTTCACTTAAAGATTATTTCTTAGAAAACTGAAGGTAGAAGAAAGCACTTATAAAACATTTCATTTAAAATCTTTGATGCCTGACATTATTATTTGAGCCTAGAATCAATCTCAGGAACAACAGGCCCATTCACTTGATCCAAAAATTATAAAATGTGAAACTAGAGGTTTGTTTCCATACCATTTCTCATCAGGGAGCATACCTTGAACAACATGACTAGGGGTTTGATTGATAATGTGCATTGCACATACAATTGCTTACCCTCATAATTTAGGCTCCGTTTTTTTGGAGTGAAGCATGCATCGATCCATCATAATAATATTTATATTCTTTTGTTCAACTACTATATTTTTCTATGGAGTGTAGGGAACAATCCTTTGCCAAGAAATGTGATGAGATTTGAGAATTGGAAATCAATGTTGGTATATTATTCTTCATGATTAGTCATGATACACTTAATTTTCTTCTTACTTTGATTTTCCACTATTTTGATTTCTTTGAAGTTCTCAAAAAATTCATCCTTGGATTGAATGGTGTATATCCAAAGGAAATGAGATAAATCGCCAATGAAGGTGAGGAATTACTTAGTTTTCCTAAGAGAGCAAGCATTCACATGCTCACAAATGTCTTTGTGAACAAACTCAAGAGGTTGAGGGGCTTGTCTTGCTTTGTCCTTAGTAAAGGATTCTTGATGGTGTTCCCTTGACATACACTCTTCAAATAGACCACTAGGTGGTTGATTGAGGTGGATACTAGTGGCCACCCGCTTTTTCCACTAATTCAGAATGGTTCCACATCTTGGTAGTTTTTTTACGGTTTTTTGGGTCCCAAACTTCTGAGCCCATTTTGAGGCCCTAAATGACATTTTTTGGCGTAGAAGTACCTAGCATATCTTTGAAGGCAAATTCTAGGCTGAAAAAAATATGTACTTCTTGGCTAGACGTTTTTGATGGGGTATTTAATGCCCTAAACAAAGATCGTATGCAAAATCTGTGTCTCTGAGAAGTTGATGTATCAACTAACCACAATGGGGACAAATCATATGTCGCAAATACCCAAAGTTTATATGCCCTAAATTTTGATGCCATAAAACAATGGTGTCATCAACATTGGCTACCATAACAATAAATCATTTTCATTACGAGGAAGGAGGAGCCTTCCCCGGCTTGTATATATGATCAAATTCATCCCAATAACCTATACATGTGATCATATTTATCGCAATATGATCCAGATTATTTTTGGCACGAAATGAGAGCAGAGATATAATAAAGAAATGTAAAGAGATATATCAATAATGTAATAGAGATATATCAGAGATATAACCATAAAAAAAGAGATACAATAATACACAATTTCTATTAATGAGCGAAATGTACAAAACTGTAGAAATACATAGTGAAAGACTCGCTAGAATGGTGGCAATTTATCTCTTAGAAGAGATGTGATGGCTACGCTCATTTGTAAGAAGATCATCATTACAATGAGGCTCCAAAGGCCTTTTTAACATAAATAAAATCCAAAACCCTATCCCCAGAAGATGAAAAGCCAATAGGTTTGTGGACCCCGTTTTGGGTAGTTTGGTGTATCAACTTCCCATGGGCGTAACTTTGGCATACAATCTTCGTTTGTGGTGCACGATAGATTGCTGGAAAGATATTGATGAGGAATTTCATTTCACAATCTCAATAATGCCTTTGGCGATCGTTGAGGTGCTCGATCATGAAAAAGCATCGTTTAGGCTCTTAAATGGCCCTGGAAGTTTAGGACCTGAAAAACTGCTAAAAATAGTAAATTTCCAAAGAACTGTTTTGAGCCAGTTGGAATAGGTGGGTGGCCACCGATATCCACCTAGATCAATCCTTCCTCCTTAGGAAGAAATGGTCTCAATTGCATTGATTTCCCGGGGGAGAGGGGGAAGCGTTTGTTGAATCTGAACCTTGGTGAGTTGCTTGCCTTGCTGGAAAAGTTGTGTTGCTTGGCTTGTGGAAGGTTGTCGAGAACCTGATGTTGGAAGGGTTGGACCTTTTTGACCAGTCTGGCTACATGAGATGATTGTGTGCAGAAGGAATTTTTTCTCTTTGTTGCAATCTTTTCGACCTACTTCTGCTAGATAAAAGGTGCTTGAACTGAGGCTGTAGTGGTCACAGTGTCCTTTTGTTCACCTTTTGAACATATTGTGAAGAGGTTGAATGTTGTAGTATGAGATATTACCTTGTGGCACTATTTAGGTGGGATAGTCATAAGAAATACCTCTGGTATCTTGTAGAGATGACCCCCCAGAGTAACAATGACACTATGGGGTCGAGACTCATAAATAACATGGTGTTTCCACATATATGGTTGTCCCAAAAGAACATCATAGACATCCAATGGAGAAATGTCACATAATAACTCATCCTTGAAGGGCTTGATGTTGTATGACAAGCGACACTATTGGTTGACACAGATATCTCGTCCCTAGCGAAGCCACCCGATGTTGTATGGATGTGGGTGTGGTGTTGTCAACAATCCCAATTGTTTGACGACCTCTGCTGAGATGAGGTTCTTCTGGATTCTGCTATCAACAATAAAATGCAGCGGAGTCCCCTTCACCCACATCTGTGAATGAAAAATGCGCTCCCCCACTTCACGATCTGTTGGTTCTTCTGGTTGAATTGTTGCAGTCGCAATAATAGCAGTGGGGTCTGCATCGATGATTTGTCTTCTTCCATTGTTTTCTAAATCATATTTCAAATCAGTGTTTGGCTCCTTTTCTTTGATCTCGGCCACCAATGATTGTTTTGAGCAACATTGATTGGTGTTGTTCCAGGGGCTTATTAGGAAATCGCACCACTTTCTAGTGCCCTTCATCTTTTTGTTACCCTTCTTTTCTTGTGGCTTGTACTAGTTTTATGGAGGCTGGTTGTTAGGGTCGCGTTTACCATACTTTGGTTGTTGCGGATTTGCAAAACCAAACTCATGTTTGTTCTGGTTCCTAAATTTATGTTTGATTTTGATAGCATATCGATAGGTAGCTCCCAGAAATGAGATGTCCAGAAAATCCATTTCGGTTTGGATGTACCTATGTAGAGCCCCACAGTATTTCAGAACTAGATGTTGCATGAAGTATTTGATACCCATCTTGGTGTGCAAGGTATAGAAAGTATTTGTGAACTCTGGCATTGTTTGGCTCCTCTCTTGTTGCAGTGTGGTCCATCTCATGTACTGGTCATCATAGTTACCAACAGAGTAATATTGTTCGTCGATCACATCCACAAAAAAAACCCAAGTGCGCTCGGCCCCATATATTCTAGACTCCTCTGTGGAAATTTTCTCCTAGTAAGTTTCCCACCAATGTTTAACATGGGGGAGAACCATAAGGAGTGCGAAGGTGATATTTTCTCTGTCAGAAAAATTGTGAATAGAGAAATAACCTTCTAGTAGATTTAACCAATTTTCTAGGGCATCTACATCTATCTGACCTTCAAATAAGGGAATATGAAAATTAACTTGTACCTTGAAAGGAGAGGTGCCTGTAAATTGGTCGCTTGATCAAGATGTACCTATTGTTCTTAGAAGGTGTTGAAGGATGTGGGCAAAATTCTCCATCATTTCCTCCCTCTCTCGCATGAGACCTTGCTCAAGCAACATATTAATAGAATCTTATGCTCAGTCGTTTTTCTTTTATTCCACCATGGAGGGTTTCTTGGGTGTGCGAGAGTGATTGTCCTTAAGAAAGACAAGCTCTAGACCCAACTTTCTATACTCGGACCTCGTCGGGGACATGCATTGAAAAACGATCAAGAGCAACCTGCTCTGATACCACTGATTCAGATTATTTTTGGCAAGAAATGAGAGCGGAGATATAATAAAGAAATATACAAAGATATATAAATAATGTAACAAAGATATATCAGATATATAAACATAAACATAGAGATACAATAATACACAATTTATATTAATGAGAGAAATGTACAAAACTATAGAAATACAGAGTAAAAGACTCGCTAGAATGGTGGCAGCTTATCTCTAAGAAGAGATGTGACGGCTACGCTCATTCGCAAGAAGATGATCATTAAAATGAGGCTCCAAAGGCCTTTTTAACATAAAGAAAATCCAAAACCCTAACCCCGAAAGATGAAAAGCCAACAGGTTTGTGGATCTCGTTTTGGATAGTTTGGTTTATCAACTTCTCGGTGTTGTAACTTTGGCATACTATCTTCATTTGGGGCACATGATAGCTCATTGGAAAGGTATTGACGAGGATCTTCATTTCACGGGCTCAATCATGCCTTTGGACTTTATTGAGATGCATGATCATAAAAAATCATCATTTAGGCCCTTAAAATGGCCCGGGAAGTTTAGGACCCGAAAAACTCTTAAAAATAGTAAATTTCCAAAGAATTGTTTTGAGCCAGTTGGAATAGGTGGGTGGCCACCAATATCCACTTGGATCACAAAAACTTGAAAGCACTTTAAAACCATCATCTATGTCCTCTATAACCCATCAATTTGTCCAAAATTCCACCTTTTTGTTTTGTGAGTTGTGAGGTAAATAAAAAGAAGATGGGTTCCAACTCTTGAAACATGAAGGAATTCTCCAAACTTGGCAATGTAAATGATGACATCACCAAATCCTAAAATTGGTAAAGTTGAGTTATCGCCAATTATCACTTTGGTTATGTCAATGATGACATCACCAAATCATAAAATTAGTGATGTCAATGATGACATCACCAATTCATGAAGTACCACAGTGGCATACATAGTTACATCCAAACATATATGGAGTTCATATACATCTCCTCACTAGGAGTTGCTTATTGACATGTCGTCAAGATCGAGAAAAATTTCAAGCAAAATAATAAGTGGGAAATGAATGTCGCCCTAAACAATCATTGTTGGTTGAGACGAAACCATTAGAGTCGAATGTTGACTCAGACTCTGATTCAGAATTGGATAAGGGAAAATAGATCATTAACGTAGAACCTAATGTCACCATCGCTACCTAAAAAGTCCAGCCAGAGGATCCAGAGGAGCCTGAAGAAGGGGAGCACCTCTTCCACTCACAAATTTGGGTGAAGGGGACCCCCCTTCATTTCATTGTTGATAGTGGTAGCAAGAAGAATCTAATCTCAACAAAGGTTGTCAAGAGCTTGAACCTAACAATGATGTCGCATCCTCATCCATACAACATCGATTGACTCAATGAGGGACGAGACATCTACATTAGCTAGTAATGTCTCCTACACTACGACATCAAACGCTTCAAAGATGAGGTATTGTGTGAGGTTTCCCCCCTTGAAGTTTGTGATGTTATTTTAGGACAACCATATATGTGGAAGATTCATGTTTTTTATGAATCTAGGCCCTGTAGTGTCATTATTACTTTGGGAGGTTAATTCTACAGGGTGTCGGAGGCAGTCTTAATTATTGCGGTCTCTTTGATCTTCGTAAAGCAAAGCAGAAAGGTGGTCTCTCGGACCGAGAGATTTGTCCTCTTTATGGTCTGATCGGAAGGTGAATGGAAGGTCACTGCAACCACCAAAACCTTTGCATGAGGTCTCTCTACATAGTAGCAACATGAGGACAAGATAGTAGAAGAGCACAAAGACATGTTTGCCTCATGTACTAGGGTGCCTTTGCACTGTCAAGTAAAACACTCAATTGATTTGACACTTGGTGCTCCTCTGCCTAATGACCCTATATACAAACATTCTGTTATGGAGAATGAAGAAATCAAACACCAAATCCAAGAGTTAATTCTGAAGGGCCACATCAAAACAAGCTCCTCACCTTGTGGGGGCCTAATTGTTTTGGTACAAAAGAAGGACGAGACATGGTGACTTTTTATTGATTACAGAGCCCTGAACAATATCAAAGTGAAGAACCAGTACCCAATCCCCCAGATTGATGATATTCTCGATCAACTCAAGGGTGCCAATTTTTTCAGTAAGATTGATATGAAGTCAGGATACCACTAGGTGTTGATTGAGCAAACTGATGTATGGAAGACAACCTTCGAGTCTAAACAAGGTCTCTTCAAATGGCTGGTCATTCCTTTTGGTTTGAATAATGCACCGACCACATTCATGCAGATGATGGATGATATATTGTGGCCATTCACAAACTCATTTGTGGTCATATATCTAGATGACATTCTCATCTTTAGCAAAACTTGGGAGGAACACTCAAATCACATTCAACAAGTCTTGGGAACCCTACAACAACACAAGTTATATGCCAATTTGGAGAAGTGTTCCTTTGGCATGCAAAGCATCCAATAGTTGGGATACATCGTGGATGAGCAGGGTGTGCATGTGGATCCAACCAAGATTCGAGTCATTCACAATTGGCTGGCAGTGAAGACACTGACTGAGCTCTGCAACTTCTTGGGCCTTGCCAACTTCTACCATAGGTTTTTGTTAAGTTTCTCTCATATTGCTTGGGCCCTAAGCCAGGTGACCAAGGGTGGAGCGAAGGCCAAGTTTGTTTGGGTTGTACCACAAGAAAAAGCATTCGAGGATTTGAAATTATGCCTCTGCTCAACACCAGTCCTTATTCTGCCAGACCTGCAACAACCATTTGAAATTGAGACAAATGCTTTAGATTATGATATCAGTGCAGTCCTCACTCAACATGGGCACCCGATGGCCTATCACAGTGAAACACTATATGATTTTGTTTACATATACACCACCTATGATAAATGGGTGTACTCCATTGTGGAGACATGTCAACAATGGAAGCATTCAATTATGGGGAAGGAAACGATCATCCTCATTGATCACAGGCCTTTGCAATTTAGGAAGACACAAGGAAAGTTACACAATGACCACCATCAAAAGTGGTCCACATACCTACAACAATTCCACTTGAACATCTAGTACAAGAAGGGTAGCACCAACCATGTCGCAGACTGCCTCAGTCGACCGCCAGTTGTGGCGCTAACCACAATTCTTAACTCTTGTGGGCATGAGAAGTCCAAGAGGCCACAATTATACAATAACGACTTTGACGTTGTTGCTACCTATCAGACATTGAGTGCAGGAAAATCAGTTCCAAACATTCATCTCTAGTATGGACTATTATGCCATCTGAGCCATCTTTATGTTCCTTCAAGTGAGCATGAAAGTCTAATTTGGGAAGCTCATTACAATCGGGTGGCAAGAAACTTTGGTGTGGACAAAACAATGGAAGTATTGCAAAAGCATTTTTATTGGGCAAAGCTTCGACAAGATGTTCACAAGTACATCATATCTTGCACTACCTATGCCATTTCCAAACCTTCCATCAAGAAACAGAGGCTATACACTTTTCTGCCTACTCTTGATAGGCCTTGGGAGTCCATCTCCATGGATTACATGTCTGGTCTACCTTCAACCAAGCATGGGAATAACTGTGTCTTCACAGACGTTGATCAATTATCTAAGATGGCAGTTTTTTCACCCTATAAGAAGAGTAGCATAGCCGAGGCCACCATGAAGCTCTTCTTTGAACGTGTTTGTGTTCATTTTAGGCTCCCACTGATCCGAATGGATCTCCGCACGTGAAAGAACTTAGCGCCATGTTGATTTCAAGGTGGCGACAAAAGTGTTTAAATGATGCTTTCTTGGGTTATATTTCCCATGCATTTAATTATGCATTTGTGGGAAAAATACTTCATGCAT
>ML814928.1:13864-25390 GCA_009831015.1 Picea engelmannii | reverse complement strand
AGGATGGTGGGAGCGGACGATGGCTCTGCAAATCCCCCTTGGTGGCTAACAAAGACCCATGAATATCAACTTGCTAAGTTACCCAATCAATCACCCCAACAATGGTCAAGTGGATTAGTGTAAGATCCAAGCAGTCATCAGAAATGAAAGGAACCTAATGCATATATATAAGAAGGTTATAACAATCAAATATGACACATACCATGATACCTAGGACCAATTACCTCATGGAGCAAGAGTCCTCTCCGATGCAAGCCCAGGCCGGTGGTGATGGAAACTGTTGCTGCTGACAGGACAAATCTGACGAAGAAGAAGAAATATGGGCCCTCCAGGGCCATGCTCAAGTCAACCCTGCTCTCGGTATTCCATGTCTAGGACCATGTGGGCCTCGAGACATGATCTCCTAGTTATCCCTAGATATCGGGGATAACAATACCCTATGTTGATCATGGCGCTGCTTGTACTTAGCATTGGATTTCTACAAAATCTCTTGGACCTGTTGGTGGATGTGATGAATCCACTCAATGAATCTGGTGGCTTTGTCGATCATAGATAGATCAAGGGAAGAGTCTGTATGTGCGGTGGTAAGAGGGAGTGCAACATCAATGGGTCCCAAGGGTTGGAATCCTAGACCCACCTGAAATGGGCTATGGTCGGTGGAACTATGAAGACCCCTGTTGTAACTGTGTTGGACATAGGGGAGAATCTCGTTCCAAGTACGTGGATGCTTATAATTGTACATGTGTAGGATGTGCACAGTCATCCGATTGGCGACCTTTGTTTGGCCATCGGTTTGGGGGTGGAAAGCAGTGGATTTTGTGAGCTTGGTGTCCAAGAGAGACCAGAGACTCGACCAATAGGTGCTGAGGAACCTGTTATCTCAGTCGAAGATGATGGTCTATGGTATCCCAAAGTGGACCCACACTCGTTCGAAGAAGTGCTAGGCAATATCCGTTGTTGTGACATTCTTCTTACATGTTGTGAGGATGGCCATCTTCGAAAACCGATCGACGACCACAAACACACAGTCATTTCCTTGCTTGGTGGATGACAAGCCAGACATGTAATCCATTGAGATGGATTCCCAAGGCTTCTCAGGAATCGAAAGAGGGGTATATAATCCTTGCTTCTTGATGGCTAGCTTGGCAATGTCACAGGCAGTGCAAGATGTGATATACTTGCTGATGTCATGTCGAAGTTTTGGCCAACAAAAATGTTTCTGAAGAACGACCACAGTTTTCTCTACGCCAAAATGTCCCTCCACCCGACTGTAGTGGGCTTCCCAAATCATTTTGCACGCTCGCTTGTAAGAACATAGAGATGGCCCAGGTGGCATAAGAATCTGTCTTGCATGTGAAAATCAATGACAACTGCGCCTGTACCCAAGAGCTGATATGTGGTGGCGAAGTCCAGATCTTGTTGATAAAGTTGGGGCCACTCAGAGGCTTCATGTCCACAAGAATGAAGCACAGTGGTGAGTGCAACCACAGGGGGTCAACTGAGGCAGTCAACGACACGATTGGATATACATGTCTTATACTTGATGTTGAGATGAAACTGTTGCAGTTAGGTGGACCACTTCTGATGGCAATCGTTTTGTAATTTTCCCTATGTCTGTATGAACTGAAAAGGCTTGTACAACAGGTGTATGATCGTCTCTTTCCCAAGAATGTAATGTTTCCATTGACAGCAGGCTTGTACAATGGAATACATTTCCTTGTCATAGGTGGGGTATTTCTAGATAGTATCAAAGAGTGTCTCACTATGGTATGCCACCGGATGCCCATGTTGAGTGATAATTGTGCCCATAGCATAGTCAGATGCATTAGTCTCAATCTCGAATGGTTGTTGCAGATCGGGGAAGGAGAGTACCAGAGCTAAGCACAAGCGATGCTTTAGATCATCGAATGCTCATTGCTACTCCTTCCCCCACACGAACTTGGCCCTACCACCGCCCTTGGTCACCTAGCTGAGGGCCCATGCAATATGGGAGAATCCTAACATGAACTGTCTGTAGAAGTTGGCTAGCCCCAGAAAGATCTGGATCTCGGTCAGTGTGGTTGGGGCTGGCCAGTCACGGATGACTTGTATCTTAGCTGGATCAACATGTACCCCATGCTCATCAACAATGTAGGCCAAGTATTGGACCTTGTTCATGCCAAAAGAGCATTTTTCCAAGTTGGCATACAACTTGTGTTGTCACAGAGTGCTCAAAACCTGTTGAATATGCCGCATGTGTTCTTACCACGTTCTTTTGAAGATGAGGATGTCATCTAAATAAAACACCACAAAGGAGTTGGTCAAGGGTCTCAGTACATCATCCATCAACCTCAGGAAAGTTGTTGGTGCATTTGTTAAGCCAAAGGGCATGACTAGCCATTTGTAGAGACCTTCCTTAGACTTGAAGGTTGTCTTCCATACATCATTTGGTTTGATGGGAACTTGGTGGTAACCAGACTTTAGGTCAATATTGTTGAAGAAATTCCCCCCCTTGAGTTGGTCAAGAAGGTCATCGATCCTAGGAATGGGGTAGCGGTTCCTGACTATGATTTTGTTTAAGTCTTTGTAATCAATGCAGAGTGGCCAAGTCTCGTCCTTTTTTGTACCAGTAAAATCGAACGTCCGCAAGGGGAGGAGCTGGGTCTAATGTGCCCCTTTTGAAGAAGCTCTCGGATCTGACGCTTGATTTCATCATTCTCCATCAACGAACGTCGATAGACTGGTTTATTGGGTAGAGGTGCATCGGGGGTCAGATCAATTGGATGCTTGACTTGGCGATGTGTCGATACCCCTGTAGTTGAGGAGAAGATGTCTCTCTATTCTTCCATGGTCCCTTCCACTTGATTATGTTGCGAAGAGAGGCGTTGTGTAGAGGCCACAGATGTGGCGACGACCTTCTACTTAATGTGAGAATGGATCACAAAGAAGATGAACTTCCTAGTCTGTGAAATGACCTTACTGCATTGCTTAACAAATATTAAAGAAATAACAGTAGGCGACGCTACCTCTGGGATCCTGTACAATTGTCTACCCAAAGTAATAATAACACTACGGGGTCTAGACTCATACACAACATGACACTTCCACAAATATGGTTGTCCTAAAATAACATCACAAACTTCAAGGGGAGCAATATCACACAATACCTCATCTTTGAAAGGCTTGATGTCGTAGAGCAGACAACATTGTTGGCTAACACATAGATATCTTCCTTGGAAAATCCAGTCAATGGTGTAGGGCTACGGGTGTAGTGTCATTGGCAGGTCCAGCTGCTTGACAACCTCTGCTGAAATAAGGTTCTTTTGACTATTGCTATCGACAATGAAATGAATCAGAGCCCCCTTGACCCACATATGCGAGTGAAAGAGGCGTTCCCCTTCCTCTGGTTCTTCTAGTTCGCTCGACCGAAATTTGGTGGTAGCGACAGTGGCACTAGGTTCAACATCGATAATCAACTTCCCTCCTTTAGGATTTGACTCAGAATTAGAATCGACCTCTGACTCGGAAGCCTTCAGCTCGGCCACAAGGGATTGCTTGGACGAACATTCTTCAGTGTTGTGCCAAGGAATTTTATGGTACTCACACCATTTTCCCGTGTCCTTCTTCGTCTTCTCATTGCTCTTCTTGTGTTGCATCTTGGATTGGTTGTCCTGAGGAAGACCATCTCGACTTGGTCCCTTGTTGTGTGGGTTGGGGCTGCCTTTGCCCTGCTTCGGCTGTGAGGGGTTTGCAGATCCAAATTCTCATCGTTTCTGCTTAAATTTCTGCTCGATCTTGACAACATATCTATAAGCCGTGCACAAAGAGGTGATTTCCAGAAACTCCATTTCTATCTGAATGTATCTATGCAAACAACTGTGGTATTTGAGCACCAGATGGCGCTTAGATTCTTTGATACCCAATTTGGTGCGTAGGGTATGGAAAATATTGGTGAAATCTGGTATTTTCTGGTCCCTTTCTTGACATAGGGTGGTCAATCTGGTGTACTAGTCCTTGTAGCTTCCAACAGGGTAGTATTGTTCTTTAATGGCATCCCGAAAGGAATCCCATGTAGGGGCCACCAAAAATATTGTAGATTCCTCCATGGCCCTTTGCTTAGAGTAAGTATCCCACGAGTCTTTAACATGGGGAACGAACTTGAGGAGTGCAAAAGTGATCTTTTCCCTATCAAAAAAATTGTGGATAGAAAAACATCCTTCGAGCAGATTCAACCATTTATCTACAACATCCGCATCTATTAGTCCTTAAAATAATGGAATATAAAAATTTACCTGTACCTTGAAGGGGTTGCATGGCTGCTTGATGAAGATGCTTCTCCTGTGGGCAGTCGTCGAAGGATCCATGCGAAGTTGTCCATCATTTTGTTCCTTTGTCGCGCGAGGGCTTCCTCGAGTAATATTTTAATAGGATATCCTACTCCATCCTCTTTCTTTTCGTCTCCCATGGGTTATTGTCGGGCTCGGCACGACCGATCTGGTAATGGCTTGATTGGTTCGAGTCCCAACTTCTTGTACCCGGATCTTATCGGGGACATGCATGAAGAAAAATAAATGAAGAGCAGACCGCTTTGATACCACTGATCCAGATTTAGGAGCGGAACGAACTAATTAACATACTGAATACAATAAACATAGAGATATGGAGAATAACACAAATATCCAGTGAACAATATCTTCTATTAAATAATGAAATAGGCTGAAACTGTAAAACTGCAGAATTGAACTTGATCAAATGGTGGTAGCTATCTCTGAGAAGAGATGTGGCTGCTACACACATCTGTCTGAGCATAATGGATTACAATGAGGCTCCACAGGCCTTTTTTATTTTACTCATGAATGACAAAACCCTAGACATCCAAAAACCTAATCCTAGAAGGTGAAACACCAAAAGTCATGTGGGCCCTATAGGTAAGTTGGTGTAATTTGGTACCTCAACTTCCTAGGGCCGTAACATTTGCACACGACCTCCATTTTAGGTGCGTAATAGCCCGTTGGAAAGGTCTTTCAGAGAACTACACATTCCTCCATCAAACTCTAACTTTGTCTGCATTTTGACTATGGCGAGCCAAAAAAACAACGTTTAAGGCCCCAAAATGACCCTAGAAGTACATCAAGATGTGCTGACATGAAAACATACAAAATAAGCCAGTTGGATTAGGCGAGAGGCCACCTGGAGGATGTGTGGGGCTTCTGACAACCCCATAAGTGTAGAACCCACAATTAAAAATTAGTACAAAAGAACGTGCTAAACAAAAATGGACATGAGGAGCTAGTTGGAATATGTGGGTGGCCACCAATATCCACCTAGATCATCAATGCCGCATAGATGGAAACTTATGTGGTATCTTGCTCTCTCTGGAACTGAGGCAAAATCCATATCCCAATCCTTTTGACCAGATTCCTCCTCCATCACTGTAGCAAAGTCTACTGAAACAAGTGCATCCTTCAAGGACGTCTCACATCTCCTAGAGTCCTCTAAAGCTTCGATCTAGCCTCCTCAACTCATGACACATGTCTATTAGTCCTGGAAGATCTCTTTCTCTCTCTCACCTGAATCTAAGGGGTAACTTCCTCCAAATGATCTGGTCCTCCTCTGAGTTAATTGACTCTCTCTAAGATTGGGCTCACTATGAGTCTGCATGCTCCCTTTGAAGCTTGACTCCCTCTGAGTCTATATAATCTTCGGAGCCATCTGCTCCCTCTGCATGTGTTGACCTCCTCTAAAGTATGACCTCCTATGAACTGTCTTGGGGAGGCTTCTCCTCCCTACTGGATCTTGAGGGATGATTCCCTCTGAACTCTAGCTCCTTCTGAGTTGGTACTTGATGGGATGCCATATATCTGTATCCCCTTTGCATCCTGCAAAGTATCATAGGACCATGCAGGTTTCTTCCTAGTCACTGTAACAATTTTGGGTAGGCCTTTCTGGCTCTACTAACTCTTCTCGATAATCTAAAGAGTGATCATTTGAACTAGAGGGATCTGTACAACCATCTTTGGGGCCTTTTGTTCCTTACAATCAATCTCCATATGAGATACTTTGTATCCCACAAAAATACCCTTCTTGTCATAAGGTTTTGACTTCGTCCTCTTCTCCATTACATGGATGTGTACGGTCATGTACACAACTCTATGTTTGGATAGTCTGCTCCATGTCTCATCTAGAGACCATCTAATATGTTGCCTCCTGCAACCGTCATCATAGCTCCCTCTTAGAGCTATCACATGTGACTTTCCTGGAACAAGAGCAACAACAAGGGAAAACAACGGACAAGAATAAATATTAAGAACAATAATAAAAACAAGAATGAGAACAATCGTCACAATATCTCCTTCTCAGAGCTATTACCTGTGACATGCCTAGAACAAGAGCCAAAACAAAATACAATAGTAAGAAATAAAAACAACACTCTTCTAGTGTTGTGACCAATCATTCCTCCATGGAAACTTGTCCGGAACAATAAACAAGAACAACAACATCTCCATGGTAACCTCCATGGAATTTACAAGATAACCTGCCTGGAACAAGGTCAACAACCAAGAATATCTTCTAGAGGAGATCAATTTATCTTGTAAACAAGTGCATCATTAATATTGAACAACGAACTTTTACTTAATAATCATCATACCAACAATATTCAAGTGTTACTAAACATTTGATAGCAATAGCAGTAATAGAACTCTAAAGATTGCTATTCTAGTTACAACACTTACTTAGGCTACAACGGTATAAAATATCAAACCTGATATGCAAACATGGAGTCTAGCTGTTGCTGTCCCATTTGAGTTGTTCTATATTGTAGGAGACATCGTCACTGTTGCCTCCAACTCTTGGGATTCCTCTGAGTGCACTAGATCTAAGATCCCTTTGGATCTACGGTCACTTTGAAACTTGTAGCACCATCCAACTTGTCTTCTAATCTTTGAAACTTGTATCACCATCCAACTTGTTTTCTAATCTGAGACATTACATCAACAAGAAGAAGTTAGAAATCTGAATCAGAACGTTCCATCTACAACTTTATTTCTCTCTTTAAATACATGTCGGTAAGTAATGTCATCATAAATAACTTGTAAAACTTTGATCTCATCAAAGATAGGTTTCAACAAATATTTTCCCATGGAAGCTTCCCCCCATATCCACTTTATCACCAAGAGAGAATCTCCAAAAATTTAAATTTTGGAGGCACTTTCTCAAAAGCGAACACAAGGGTTAATTTCAAAGCCATGATCTCTGCAAAATTATTTGAATCTCGACCCAACCTAGATCTTAAGTTTAAAACATGAGAACCCCTTAGAAAATTAACTCCCTCTACCCCACAAATATGTGGATCTCCATGTGATGCACCATTGAAATATGCCCAAGCTCCAGACTGATCTACCACTTCCACAAAAAATTGCCCTTGTGGCTTTTCAATTTTTTCTCATTTAAAGTTGTTTAGAATGATAAGACTCTAAAAAACATATTGGATGGAAATGATGGATCTATCATCAAAGAGAGTGGCATTTCTAGCCAACCAAATCCCCTAAGATATTAACAGCGACAGAGATTTGTACCTTTTTGCTGCCATATTACCACATTGAGTCTTCAAACCTTCTTCAATAGAATGGCCCTTCCATGTGTCCTTAAGTCCAATGATACCCTCCACATCTCTCCAAACTTGAATAAGAATAAGACATCAATATATGAAAACTTGTCTCTTCATTTTCTTTGCGTAGCGAGAATCTATTAAGGCCTTGGAAACTTCTTTCATGCACATTGTCTCGAGTTATACTTTGTTATTGAGCACCAACCATATAAAAATATGTGTCTTTGGAGGACATTTGAACTTCCAAACCTACTTCCAACACCAAATCCATTTTCCTACACCTTCAATATCACTTAAAACCTTGTAGCCCATTTTGGGAGAGTATAATCTAGATATCAAACAATCTTGTTCATCTTTTAATCTTGCACAAGACACTTTATTCTTTCAGATAACATTATGTGATATTTCATTTTTATTTTTATTTTTATTTTTTGAATTAGGTCACCAAATTTTCCAAAATTTTCACATTGTTATTCCCCGACACCAACTTCATTATTTAGTTAATTATGGTTGTGGGAAATAGAGGTATAATTTTATTACACTTTTATCTTCTATGTATATGACCAATGAGGGTTATCAAACACACTTGACATGGGGATGTTACAATTATTTTGCACTCTTTTGAGTTGGATGTTAACAATCTTCACTGTACAACACCTTCATTCTTATCCATACGCATTTAAAATAGATATCCATATTTATGGGGGAGGTCCACAATGTGTATTTGAGATATACTTGGATTTTACGTGGAAAACCACTTTCACCTAACTTAAGAAGGATGCTATCATAATTTCAATTTATCTTGGGTGTCATCTCTTTCATAGCCTTCACTTTCATTTTAGGTAGTTCAAGGTCTGTTATCACTAAGGATGGAAACTAATCATGACGTACTTTGTGATCAACATATATAAACTAAGTAGCATGAATTGAAAAAACACTTCATTTTTTTGATAGAGTTATTCTGATATTCATGATTTATATTATTGTTTTTTTAGAGATTTTTATGTTTTGAGATCGTATGTTCATTATAAAGATATAGGTTACCATTTTCATTAAAAAACTTACTAAGTGTTGAAGGAAGTTGTTACATACCCCAAATGTAACACTATAAGAGACCTCTTGTCTTACTATACCATTATTTAGACAACGAAAAAAACACATGAATTATATTAACTTTACATGAGTGTTTGATTTCAAATCTCTTATATACTCTAAAACTCATATTTTAATACAATGCATTACTCACTTTTCCTCAAATATCAAATAAATAAATAGAGACTACTCTTCCTATCTTTTTTTCATAAACATTTAACCTAATTCAATCTTTATATCTCTCCTCTCCTCATATTTCTCAAACTAAATTTTGATGTGAGCACTTTCCTTTTTTTTTTTAATTACCCACCTTTAATACTCCTTTTTATTATATATCTTACAATTCCTTTTTTTCAATATGAAAAAACATTTATATTAGTAAATATAAACCTGTCTCTTTTTCTAATTTACAAACTGTAACCATTCTCCGAAATTCTGAACTCTTTTTAACTGTTATCCAGATTTAAAGTAATCAAAATTGATTAGATGTCTATAAACCAAATATACAATAATTTATAACCTCTTTATGTCTAAAAATTACATCAGTTTCTTTACATATTCTAATTGCTGATCTCAATTTTTTCAAAAAATTCCTATTGTCCATTTGAAACCTGTGCGTAGTAAAATCCGCCTTCATCCAAGTCTAGTGCTTCCTTTGATAGACGATCAACATCCTGATTAAAAGCTCTATAGATGTGCTAAAATTTTATTTGCTGAAAATGCTTGTGCATCTCTCTAACCTTTGTCATCCCGGGCTGCAAAGCTATCACTTGTAAATTATTTTCATTAATATACCAATCAATAATAACCTTAGAATCCCCCAACAATAATAATCTTGGTACCTGTTTAAGATATGAAAAATATAAAATTAACCACAGTGCCATCGGTTCCTCTTTAGAATTTGTTCCTTTTCCACAATTCATTTTTATTTTATAGGTACCCATTATTGGGCATTTCAGAAAAGTTACAACCCCACATTTGAAGTCTCTTCCCTGAGACGCCCCATCTAAAAAACCAACTGCCCCTACCCAATCAATAGTTGGTGGCCTATCTATCCTTTTTTGAAAAATATCTTGTGTAAGTTTTTGTTCCCCCAATTCTTGTAAGATATAATTACATACTCTAATATGGTTTTTTTTTGTCCTTCAAATATCAACAGGTTTCTGTGCTTCCAAACCTCCCAACAAATAATACATGGGATTTCATTCCAGTTTTCCTTTCTCTTTGTCCACTTAAGTAGACTATTTTCATAGATACCTCCTTGCCAATTGTTGACCAGTTTTAGTTCCTTAGTGATGGTTTGTCAGATGCTTTTTATAAAACTGCAGTCCCCAAATAAATGTAGCAAAGACTCTTCACTTTCCTTACAAAGCACACAGATGCTAGGTCCCTGAAAACCCCTTTTTAGCAAATTATCCCAAGTGAGGATTTTCTATTCCAACATTAACCAAACAAACAATTTTACCTTCAATGGTATTTACCACTTCCAGATCTTAGAATACCAGAATTTTGACTTTTCCCCCATATCCTCCATCACGTGCACTTCATATGCTAGTTTAGCAGTGACTTATCCTTGTTTGGTATCCCAAGGCCACATTAAGCTGTCTTCCTCATCATTTAATTTTATTCCAGCATTTACCAGCCCTTTAATATAGTTTGTTCATTCATTTTTTTTTGTACTCCCTCAAGGCCTAAATTTTTCCAATTTATTAAAATACTACCTTCCTGTACATTGAACCTTACAATTCCTATTAACCGAAGTTTATCAAAAACATTAATTAACAACTTAAAAGATTAAGTTGACCATTACCTTGCCCTCAGCTTTTTTGCACTTTCGTTCCCATAATCGTGACTCGAGATATTCAAACCTTGAAAAACACATTAAAGTGAAAATTGCGTGTTTCAATTACCATTTGCAGACAGACCCAGAGCTAAGCAACTCGGCACCTTCTTTTGTTCTGTCCGGAGATACAGAAGGCGTCAAACCTTAAAAAACTGAAAACAGAAATGATACATTAAAGTGAAAACCACGTGTTTAAATTACCATTTGCAGACAGACCGAGAGCTAAGCAATTCGGCACCTTCCTTTGTTCTGTCCGGAGAATATGGATTCCAGTTCTTCCTTCAAGGTACGGGCCAGTAACAATAAATTTTCTTGTTTCTTTTCAACTTTTCATACATTTAATTTAAGAACATCTGGTGACTGCCATCGTATATTCTATAGATGTTCACTAACAAAATTTATGAAAGTATACACTATAACAATGCCCAACAAAATTACTGTCTCCTCCATTAAAATATATATATATATATATATATATATATATATATATATATATATTCTCGTGGAAAACCCAAGGATGCTTACGGCTTAGATTAATGCGTTTAACTCAGGGAATACAGATTATCAAATTCCCACTTTATTTAGCTCAATCGATTGTTACTAACATTGTTGGGAATTTGGTAATCTGTATTGCCTGAGTTAAACGCATTAATCTAAGCCGTAAGCATCCTTGGGGGTTTTCCACGAGTTTTTTTGGGATATATGTGTAACTTAGTTGAATTATTGCATTGCTGCAGTTTATCTTAGGAATTTGCCATGAATTTAGGGTTTACGTGAATCTAGGGCACAAAGTTTACAGGGTCAAATATGTTTCTTTGAAGTTAAAATTTTCTCAAGGACATCAAACTTGTTACAAAACCCTGTGAGAAAAGAGAAAAAAAAACCCAATAGAGCATTTAAAAATCCAATAAATTTGTCAACCATTCTCTCAGATGGTTGTTACTGCAACGTTTTTATTTACTGGTATTCTAGAAAAATTGCGAATAAAAAATTACGCAAACCC
>ML814927.1:267043-289134 GCA_009831015.1 Picea engelmannii | reverse complement strand
TGTTGGTTCACCTGAGGTCATTAGTTCCCATCGCATGGAAAAGCTGCTCAAAAAAGTTCATTCTAGTGTCATTGCCCAACTCCATGCCATACAAGCAACACAGACACCCCCGGTGTCGGAAGACCTCCAAGCCCTCATTTCTAAACACCAAATGGTATTTTCCACTCCCTAAGGATTCCCTCCTTCCCGCATTGTTCATGATCATTCCATTCCCCTTGTACCCGGAATCCTTCCTCCCAATATCCGTCCATATCACCACCCCTTTTCACAAAAAAATGAAATTGAGAAAATGGTCCAAGAACTCCTTACTACAGGCATTATCCGCCCTAGTACGAGCCTTTACTCTTCTCCTGTAGTCATTGTCCCGAAGAAAGAAGGTTCTTGGAGAATGTGTCCTGACTTTTGTGCCCTCAACAAACTGACCATTAAAGACAAATTTCCCATTCATGTCATTGATGACCTCCTGGATGAATTGAGTGGTGCCCAATTCTTTACTAAACTTGATCTTCGCCTGGGCTATCACCAAATACGTATGAAGGAGGAAGACATTCCCAAGATGACCTTTCGAATCATGAGGGCCACTATGAGTTTTTGGTCATGCCCTTTGGCTTGTGTAATGCCCCCTCCACCTTCCAAAGCCTCATGAATCATGTCTTTCATCCTTTTCTCCATCATTTTGCATTAGTTTTCTTTGATGATATCCTCATCTATAGAAAAACCTGGACATGCCATCTTACTCATGTGGATCGAGTTCTCCATCTACTCTCTCAGCACCAACTTTTCCCGAAACAATCTAAATGTGCTTTTGGTGCCTCAGAAGTAGAATACCTGGGTCATCTGGTTGGCAAGGATGGCGTCAGGGTGGATCCAAAAAAGATTGAAGCTATGCAAGACTAGCTGCACCCAATGACTCTCAAAATCTTGCATGGATTTATGTGCTTAACAGGGTATTATCGCAAGTTTGTTAAGAATTATGGAAAGATTGCAACACCTCTCACTACTCTCCTAAAAAAGAACTCTTTCACTTGGACTCCAGCCACTGCTCAATCTTTTCAAACCTTGAAGATGACCATGTGCACCACTCCAGTTCTGGCCCTTCCTGATTTCACAAAGACCTTTGTGTTGGAATGTGATGCCTCAGGGAAAGGAATCGATGTTGTCCTTATGCAAGAGGGTCGACCTTTGGCCTTCACCAGCAGGAAACTATCTGAAAGGAATCTGGGCAAACCCATCTATGAAAAGGAAATGTTGGCTATTCTGCATGTCGTTGATCTATGGCGCCCTTATCTCTTGGGGAAACGTTTCCAAATTAAGACAGACCATCAAAGCCTCAAGTACTTTCTGGAACAACACATTTCCTCCCTGGAGCAACAAAAATGGGTGACTAAGCTCTTTGGATATGATTATTAGATCATTTACAAGAAGGGAAAAGACAATGTGGTGGCAAATGCACTGTCCCAAAAATATGAAGAAGAAGGATCCCTTTTTTCTCTTTCCTTCATTGTACCAGATTAGCTCCAAGCTGTGCACCAGGAATGTCTACAAGATCCCAAAAGTTCGCATCTGATCCAGCAATTGCAGACCAATGCTCCAGCTCACCTAGAGTACTCTTGGCTCCAGGATGAGCTTCGATACAAAGGCTGTTTGTATTTAAGTAAAAAATCAAAGCTTAAATCCACGATACTTTCTGAGCTTCATGCTACACCCATAGCGGGGCACTCCGAGTTCACCAAAACCTATGACAGGGTCAAATGTTCGTTTTTCTGGGATGGTATGAAACAGGACATCCGTAATTTTGTTGCTGAATGTGAGGTGTGTCAACACAACAAGGGAGAAACAGTCAAATCTCCGGGCACACTACAACCACTTCCGATTCCACCTGCTATTTGGAAGTATATCTCTATGGACTTTATTACCAGCTTACCCAAATCGGGAAATAAATCAGTCATAATGGTGGTTGTGGATCGCCTTTCCAAGTATGCTCATTTCTGCGCTCTTCAACACCCATTTACTGCATCCATGGTGGCTCAAATTTTCATGGACCATATCTTCAAGCTTCATGGCATGCCACACTCTATTGTTTTTGATCATGACCCAACTTTCACAAGCAAATTTTGGCAAGAATTGGTTAAGTTACAGGGCACTCAATTGCATCTCAACACAACTTATCATCCCCAGACTGATTGTCAAACGAAAGTTGTCAATAAGTGTTTGGAAACATATCTGAGGTTTTTTTCCTCTGAAAAGCAAAATCAGTGGGCTAAATGGTTACCCCTAGTTGAATGGTGGTACAACACTTCCTACCATACAACTACACGCATGACTCCTTTTGAAGCAGTATATGGACAAAAGCCACCTTCAGTTCTCTCATACTTACTGGGTACCTCGAAGGTCCAGGTGGTTGACCAAACACTTACAGTTCGAGAGGATATTCTTCGTACCCTTAAAGATAACTTAGTCATGGCACAAAATTGCATGAAGCAACAAGCAGATCAAGGTCGCTCTGAATGTCAATTTGCAGAAGGGGATCAGGTGTTTCTACGACTGCAACCATACAAGCAAACTTCCCTCAAGGTCGAGCATTGTCAGAAGCTAGCGTCCAAATTTTAAGGTCCTTGTACAGTTCTAAAGCATGTGGGACAAGTCACCTATCAGTTATCTCTGCCCAGTTAGTCGAAGCTACATCCTATTTTTCATGTTTCATGCTTAAAGAAGGTGATTGGAACTAGGTGCCAAATTCAAACCAACCTTCCCGATTTAGCTGAAGAAGGATCCATTTGGCTATAGCCAGAAGCAGTTTTGGACCAGCGTGAGCGTCGCCTATGTCATCGAACCATCAAGGAAGTGCTAGTCCAATGGAAATATACAAATCCAACAGATGCCACTTGGGAACTAGCTACCATTCTGTAGCAGTTTCCACATCTCAAGCCTTGAGGACAAGGTTGTTTTTAAGGGGGCGGACATGTTAGGGTCCTAACCCGCACATAGGTAGATCAATATATTCAAATGTAATAAAGGTCAATATTAATAAGGCCTTTCAATAAAATAGAATAAGGCGGATGTAAGAAGACCTAATAGAAGCTTCCGCTTCTAGAAGGATCTTCCTCTAGATGCTTCTCTTGATAGACATATTTAGTATAAATAAGGGTCGAGGGTATGAAAACCCTAGCTTGGAGATTATTGTAACAGAGCACTGGTCGACTAGAGGTTGCCCCCTCGAAGAGGCCCGTGAACATTGCTTTATGAATCAAAGTGTTATTTTTGTTGTTGTTCTTATATCATTTATGTGTTATTGTGGAGATTATGCTGGTTATATCACTGCTATTTTGCCATTTCTAGCATTTTTTCTGTTCTGCATACTTTTTATATCTGGTATATTATAGATTAGATGATCCTTCAGAGAATCCAAGAGGACCCTCTCTACTTTGATGTCCTTTGTTTTGTGATCCTCCAAAGCTATCAGATATGTTAGTGGAGTAACTACTTTATCCACTAACTCCAAAAGGTCATACTCCTTCAATGAAAAAGTTACTCTTTCTTTCCAAGATAGGAAGTTGGATGCTCCATCCAATCTATCATCAAATCTTAATGGTGTTATTACCATCCCTAAGACTTGATAACTAGCCCTAGAAATAACATGTTGTTGAAAACTTCCATTGTACTGAGCTGTACGAACTTGTATGTGATTTCCACTACTGCAACATGTGTATCTATGTGACTATCACCATTGTAACCCATGTATGTATGCTATTGTCACCATTGTAATCCATGTATATGTGATTATGCTCAAATCCTTATTTTTATGTACGTGAATGTGCTTTCTGTGACCCATGTACACCTCTATACACCTGCAATTTGTTTTTTACCTCTGTACAATTTTTTTTCTAAAATCCGTCCTTCAATTTATGTTTGTTGGTTACAGATATTTTATGGATCGTGTACCTGGTTTCCTATCAGAGAACCTGCTCTGATACCATGTTGAAATTTATCCTACTCAACATCAAGCCCTTAATTCCATATAAAACACTTATTGAATTAAAGAAAAATTGAGTATTCAATTAAACATGTAGCAGAAGAATAAACAAGGAAATCAAATCAAGCACACATAAACACCAATATTTTTGGGTAGATACCCCTAGAAAAAACCCTGGAGGGAAAACTAGTGTTGATAATGATTTTATTATGTTAAAATCAAGGCTCCCGTAACAAGGATAATGGGCCACTGAGAGAAATGCAACTGCACACAAACTTGGCAAAGTCTAACCTATTGTACGAACCATAATTGTGTTGGCATGTTTTTCAAGAAAAGAATGTGCTTGTCATTGATTGTAAGAACAACAGTGATGACATTCAGAATATTGATGGCAAGAACGACAACATTGATGGTTGGCTTACAACAAGAAAAGCAACAATAAGGAAAGCAACAATTATGGCAAATGGGTAAAGCATAAGCTTAGGTGAAGAAGCAAACAGTAAGAAAATATCACAGCTCAGAAGAGATAGCGCTTTGTGCTTTCCAGAAGTGAAGCCAAGGTCCAATAGAATGACTCGCAGGAGGAGCAAAGATCGAGACCTTTGCATAATTAGAAAATCTGCTAAGTCAAAGAGATCAGAAAGCTTAGGAGGAAGAACAACAGTGGTCATTGGATCACCACTCCTGACTACCCAATGATCGTTATATCAGTTCCCAGTGACTAGAGGAATCGAAGAAGAGAAGTACATATCTGATTTGTTGGATTTGAGCGATGAGGACCAACAACCGTCAGATCCAATATAACTGCGAAGAGGATAATGGGCGAGAGTCATCCTCCAATTCCGTGAAACACAAAATCACGATGAGATCTGAGTGGTTGAATCCAGAGGAAACGTGGCAAGAGATCATCATTTCTCTGACTGAAGAGTCTGTTGGACCCCAACAACTCCCCCTAAATTTTTTCAAAATTTAAAGGGCCTCCAATAGAATCTTGATAATTATAATGAGCTACAGAATCAACCTTTTCAAATAGTTCCATACCTTGGCTTGCTTTGAGACAAACTTAAGACATTCACTATAGTATGAGACATTCATTACAGGAGTATATGTCAAAATTTAGAAATGAGCATAAAAATCTTAATTTAAACAAAAAGTTAATTTTTATCAATTGTTTACTTTCATTTAAATTATGATTATGTGTTCTTTCTTTTGCTCATTAACAAGTTTGACTATTTTGAATAATGTGTTCAATACTTCATCAAATAATATCTTGGTTGGTTTCTCATTTTCATAAAATCATTTGGTGATATTAATTAATTAATTTTATTTTATTTTCATTTTGCATCTCATTTCAAAATAAAAATATAATAATAAAAAAGAGAATTATCTATCATTTATTTGATTTTGTAAAAAACCAAAATTAGTATTTTTCTCTTCTCCATTAACTAGAAGCTTCTAGAATTTTAAGATCATATTTGAAAAGAAATTATAAACAATGTTTGTTTAGAACTTATATTCAGTTTAAATTCAATTTTTATTTTATTGTTCTAGATTTTGTTTTGTTCACAATTTTTAGGTTATTAATTTTAGATTTTTAATTGAGGTTTCTTTTTGTTTCATATGTTTTTATTATCAGTTATTTGGTATGGATCTGATAATTGCTTGATTTTATTATCCAAATACGTTCAATATGATTGATCCAAAAATAATATTGGATTGCTACAAATAATTTTATGAGCAACAACAGATAAAATTTGAAAAGGCATCAAGATCAGACAAGCGATTTGGCAGGACTTATTGCAGCCAAATCGTGAGGAATTTGAAGAAATGGTTGAAAACCCATTTCCCAAATGGACCCATTTACCTTTTAAATAACGATTTTCCCAAACAAGTGCACGCTTTGAGAGATATTTGAGTATCTTTACGAGACAAATTTCAGGTGGCGGAAATTATTAGTGACACTCAGACTGTTCACTCATTTTATAAATATATGAGAAAGTTCAGAGCCAGGGGGATCCAGGAAATTGAGAGGAGGATTCTTATCCTTTCTCTTTTGTATATTATTTATTTTGTAAATTTTTATTCTTTTCAAATGGAGTAATGGATGGTTGGAATTTTGGGAGAATGGACGAGTATTTCCGAAGAAGAATATGAAATTCTAGATTGCTTAATGGCTTTTGTCCTATGAGTAAAATGGTTTTATTTTCATTATAATATCTTCATATTCTTTGAATAATTGATTATGCATTGATTTAAATTATCTTTAGTCTATTTTATCAATACATGGTTAATTGTTATCATTTATGTATTAATTTTTCAATCTTTAAGAGTCTATTATCCTAAAAATTCTTCCAGGACTACAATATGGGCATGTGATTTTGAGAAAGAATATGGGAAAGCAATTCATCTTTGGCTTTAGACCTATGTGATACTTATTCCATTTCATTATTCCATTACTATTGTATTATGAGGATGTTATTATGGTTGATTTTAGCTTTAGCTTGTCATCATATGGTGTTTTCATATTGTTAAATGTTATATGTTGTCCATAATTTCTTATTCCATTTTTTATGTGTGGTTGATCTATCATTTGATTATTTTTGAATTTATTCTTAATGTTAAATGTTGGATAATATCAATATTCAGATCTCAGTTTTCTCTCATTCTTAAATATTGATCATCCTAAGATCACATGATTTTTAATTAGATGTCTTTCTGTTGTTATTAATTTTCTTCAATATCAAATACTTCTTTGAATGTATTCTGGAAGTGCTAGTATTGTTCTGTTATAGGTTTCCCTTAACAACAGTACAGGCAGGAGCTCATACAACACAAGAAGATAAACCCAGTTGATTGATCAGTTAAAGGTTAGTAGATGCATTATTTTCTTTTATTTAGAGTTGTTTATGAATGAAACGATGAGTACATTAATTAACTTTGATTGTTTTTATGTCACTGTTTAAATCGTATTCACTTAGTATTTATTTTTTTAATATCTTAAAAAAACAAAAACAAAGTGTTGTTCATATTTGATTCAGAAAATTTATCAAACAATCGCTTTCGCAAGATTTCATGCAAACCTTGTAACTTGCATATAGATTGTGTATATTCACATTTATTTTTAATAAACATTAGTCAGTAATATATCATTTGTTAGAATCATAGATTTTATATCAGTTTCATTTCCTTTATTATTTCTAGGAATTTAGTTGGCTAACAAAGCCATTAAACCCGTCAGAATAGGTTACGCCAAATGGCTTGTGTTATTTAGACAACCCCAGACTAGATCTATTCTTCTAGTTGATGACATGTCAAATTTTCCCATCAACAAATGGCGCTAAAAAGAGGGTCTAGGTAAATTTAATGATTAAATGTTTTACCCCTGAGCCTTTCATAATTCCATATTTATAAATTTTTCTTCTGTGTCATCTTGAAATGCACTAGAAGGCAGGCCAAACTGACAAAATGACCTTGTAGGAGTCTTTCTTTTGAATGTATTTAATTCCCCATGGCTCCCCAAATCATTTTGTTGGAACATGCTTTCCACTTCTCATTACCTAATATTCCCAACAAGACAATCTCTCTCTTGTCCAAACTCACCTTTGATGGTGGCGGGGATATTTCTGCAAAATACCATCTTAACAAGTTTTGGTGTAAATGCATCAAGCATGATATTTCTGATTTAAAGGTTTTATGTAGATTGTTTTCTTTCACTTTCAGGGGGCGGATTAAACATTGGTTTGAGCCTTTTCCAACATATCACATTATTGATTGGTTTCAGTTTGTAGATGAATTTTTATATGATTTTGAAAAATATAATTACAATCAATTATGTGAAGAATTTCAGACTTTACTAATCAATGACAATTCATCTCCAGAAGACTTTTCAACAAGAATCCATCATGTTCTCTGTAAATTTAATCTTTATGACATGTCATTTGTACTAAATATCCTCTATGATGCTTGCATCTCTTTCATCCAGTTATATTCAATAGCAAATGATGAATCGGTTGCAAATCATACCACTCAATTGCGAGAAGAATTTTGTTCGTGGGATGAGAGGAATCCATCCGAAAATTTTGAACAAACAAAGGAGGTAGAATCTATTGAAAAGGTTCATACTGACAATCAAATTGGTTTTTCCTATGAATCATTATATATTCAGTCGTCGACCATCGTGGAAGAAGATTTGATGTTGGGTCAAGATGAATGTCCATATTATTCTAACCCTTTCTCTAATCAGTACTTAAATTCAGTTATTGAAGAACACTTAGGTGACGGAAAAGATCTTAAGCATTCTAACATTCCAATGAAACTGATTAGAGATGTAGATATGCAATTGGAAGAAGAAACCTTAAACCCTCATCTACAAATCATACCTTATCCACAAGAAAGATCAGATGTTTGTCGTGAAAGTTTTGAATTATCTATCATACAGGAGACACATTTGGATGATCATATTATGTTGAAGAATTTATCACCAAAACAGAGTGAATGTTTTAAGGAAAATGAAGAGGAATGTCTTGAGAATACCATTGTTAAATATCATAGTTCAAGATATTATTTTCATGTGCTCATTTATGATTCCTTTTACTCTTTATATCCCGATATCTTCTTAGATTCTGGTGGACTTGATACTTTACCCACAATATCTTACTTTTTTCCATCACAATCAAATCTTTTTGATATGCCAAAATTTGGTGAAATTAATTCCAAACATAACATTTATGAAGTTGGATTTGATGCTCTATCACTTTCATCATTCGCATGGAAAAATGACATGTTGCAAGATGATTTTACATGATTTATTGTTGAAAAATATAGTGCACTTATTCTTATGGAAATCAAATATTCTACATTGCAATTTGTTCTTTGATTAGTTCGAATTTTAATGTTTATGCTTCACATTTTGAAACGATCAATATCATCAAAGGAAGCATTCAAACCAATAATCTAATTGATGTCATGAATCCTCTTATGATGTGTTCCCCATTGATATATCAATTTCATCAAAGTCATAGTTTGCATCCTAATATTTATGACAGGATCTTAGAATGGCTTGAAGATTCGTATCTAAAAAATCTTCATAATAAAGATAATTTGTGCTCGCTTTGATTCTACCTAAATATTTAGGAAGTAAGCATTACATGATTTTTTTAGATCCTCCATGTGAAGAAATTGATGAACACTTGGAGAATTGTCAAGACGACGGGGCATTTCAACTTTGACAAATGGTTATGTCAGGTCCCCATAATATTAAAAAGTTTTCCAAACTTACTTACACTCTTACATGCCATTATGACTCATATCACAACCAGATTGTAGAATGGTTGGATGATTCATATATCAAGAAGTTTCAAAAGAATGGTAAGGTCGTGCTTGTTTTATTTTTAAAATAATATATAGGAGGTAAGCATGACATATTTCTTTTGTATCCGCAAATACTACATTCTTTTATTCTAATTTTCAACATTTTATTCCTTGCAGGACTGAAGATACTCTTATGGCTGCATTGGAAATACGATTTTACTTAGTGTTTTGATCTATTTAGTAGTTTAGAGTAGGTTTAGGAGTAGATTTCCTTTAGTTTTCTTTCTCAATATTTTTTTGTGTGATAATGCAGTTATGAACACAAGTGGGTACACCAAGAAAACCATAATATGAATGTTGTCAGGGAAGTCCACTTTAAATCTTTTTATCTCTGCTTTTCGTTGAATATTTCTTTTCAAAAATGCAGTATCATCATGAAAATTTTAAATGGAAAGTAAAGAGATAAGTAAATTTGAACTATCAATTCAACCCTGACCCAAGGTGCCACGAGTAGAACTTCACTCATCTTAATAAGGATTTTTCTATTTTCATTTAGTCTCTTTTATTGTTAATAATAATTCTTGGTCAAAGTAGCATCTCATGCATCACTATCTTAAGAAAAGAACTTGCGCGCACATGATATTTTATATGATTTAGTTCTTCCTTTATTTTACAGTGAGATGCTAGTGGATCCAAAAGCTCAAGTTTATCTTTGGCCAAAATCGTTTCCTGAAAAGTTTTCTTTTGTTGTTTTGATTTTGTGTACTTCCGATTTTGAATCCCATTAATAAAATTTGATTTGGTTTGCTGTGTGTTTTTTGTTTTATTTGATTGCTTTGAATGAGTTTTCTTCTTATCTGTCTTTTTGAATCAATATATTTCTGATCAAAGAGTGATTGTTGAAGGAAGCATTCATTTTAATACTTGTGTTTTTCAAGCAATTTGAAATAATTCAAAAAGATCCTGATATTAAGATATAGCTCAAACAATTGATTTTTAAGTCAATTGTCACTTTCATTTTGTCCTCAAATTGTCTTTACCAGAGTATTACACCAGAGATGTGGTTTAAATATTTGAGAATTATGATGATCTTTAAAAATTTTACGCCGTCCATATTCTTAAGGAATCACTTTTAAGTGTTTCCCCATTCTTTAGATGAATTCTTAAAGGAAATTTAAAATCTCTAAACCATGATAAAACTTCCAGTTTTGAAAGCAAATAAATAACTTGATCAACTATTCACTTGTATTGCAATTAACCTCTAGTATCACCCCACTCTCTTTGTCATCAATAAATCTATAATTGTATTACTATTTAAAAGTGACATTAGAGGGTTGAAAGAACTTATGTGTGAGAAGTGTGTGTAAACCCGTCGGGGTACTGAACAGGCTCACTGGCAGTGGGTAAATGCACACATGATACCAAGACAACTTCGTTGGGGTACTGAACAGGCCTGTTGACAGCAAAGCAATGTCGGGTCAAGAGGTAGCAGGTATATGTTTTTAAATTAACTTTTATGGAAGTATACATCACGTGGATACGACTATTGGATGGTATTAAAGCATTTGAGTGGGTTAAATGACATCCTTGTCGAGGCTATGAACGCCTGCTGGAAGTAGTAGCTTTGTCAACAGTATTGAAGTTCTTTTATAAGCATCATGACTCTTTGATTAAAACATTATTTCAGGTTATAATCCCCTGCAAAGAAAATTCTATTGTCTAGTTATAACATTGAGCTTATCCTAATACTATATGGTCTCAGAGTGAATTTATTTCAGAGAGCTTAAATCATTTTTCAAGTCTTATTATTTTCTTTATGAGATGAAATCTTACCAAATCAGAGATAACTACTTCACCCAATAAATCACCATTTGTTGGACCCCAACAAATCCCCCCTAAATTTTTACAAAATTTAAAGGCCCCCCAATAGAATCTTGATAATTATAATGAGCTACAGAATCAACCTTTTCAAATAGGTCCATACATTGGTTTGCTTTGAGACAAACTTAATAAATTCACTATAGTATGATACATTCATTAGAAGAGTATATGTCAAAATTTAGAAACGAGCATACAAATCTTAATTTAAACAAAAACGTTAATTTTTATCAATTGTTTACTTTCGTTTAAATTATGATTATGTGTTCTTTCTTTTGCTCATTAGCAAGTTTGACTATTTTGAATAATGTGTTCATACTTCATCAATTAATATCTTGGTTGGTTTCTCATGTTCATAAAATCATTTGGTGATATTAATTAATTAAATTCTTTTTTTAATTTTGCATCTCATTTCAAAATAATAATAATAATAATAAAAAGAATTATCTATCATTTGTTTGATTTTGTAAAAAACCAAAATTAATATTTTTCTCTTCTCCATTAACTTGAAGCTTCTATAATTTTAAGATCACATTTGAAAAGAAATTATAAACAATGTTTGTTTAGAACTTATATTCAGTTTAAATTTTGTTTTATTCCCAATTTTTAGGTTATTAATTTAGGTTTTTTTTTGTTTCACAGGTTTCTATTATCAATTATTTGGTATGGATCTGATCATGGCTTGATTTTATTATCCAAATACGTTCAAGATAATTGATCCAAAAATAATATTGGATTGCTACAAATAATTTTATGAGAAACAACAGATAAAATTTGGAAAGACCTCAAGATCAGACAGGCGATTGTGCAAGACTCATTGCAGCCAAACCGTGAAGAATTTGAAGAAACAATTGAAAACTCATTTCCCAAATAGACCCGTTTACCTTCCATGTAAAGATTTTCCCAAACAAATGCAGGATTTGAGAGATATCTATGTATCTTTACGAGGAAAATTTCAGGTGGAGGAATTTATTAGTGATGCTCAGACTGTTCACTCATTGTATAAACATATGAGAAAGTTCAGAGCCAGGGGGATCTAGGAAATTGAGAGGACGATTCTTATCCTTTCTCTTTTGAATATTATTTATTTTGTAAACCTTTCTTCTTTTCAAATGGAGTAACAGATGGTTGGAATTTTGGGAGAAAGGACGAGTATTTCCGAAGAAGAATATGAAATTCTAGATTGCTTAATGGCTTTTGTCCCGTGAGTAAAATGGTTTTATTTTCATTATAATATCTTCATATTCTTTGAATAATTGATTATTCATTGATTTAAATTAGCTTTAGTCTATTTTATCAATACATGGTTAATTGTTATCATTTATGTATTAATTTTTTCAATCTTTAAGAGTCTATTATCCTAAAAATTCTTTCAGGACTACAATATGGGCATGTGATTTTGAGAAAGAATATGGAAAATCAATTCATCTTTGGCTTTAGACCTATGTGATGCTTATTCAATTTCATTATTCCATTACTATTGTATTATGAGGATGTTATTATGGTTGATTTTAGCTTTAGATTGTCATCATATGGTGTTTTCATATTGTTAAATGTTATTTGTTGTCCATAATTTCTTATTCCATTTTTTTATGTGTGTTTGATCTATCTTTTGATTATTTTTGAATTTATTCTTAATGTTAAATGTTGGATAATATCAATATCCAGATCTGAGTTTTCTCTCATTCTTAAATATTGATCATCCTAAGATCACAAGATTTTTAATTAGATGTCTTTCTGTTGTTATTAATTTACTCCAATATCAAATACTTCTTTGAATGTATTCTAGAAGTGCTAGTATTGTTCTGTTATAGGTTTCCCTTAACAACAATACATGAAGGAGCTCATACAACACATGAAGATAAACTCAGTTGATTGATCAGTTAGAGGTTAGTATATGCATTCTTTTCTTTTATTTAGAGTTGTTTATGAATGAAACAATTATTACATTAATTAGCTTTAATTGTTTTTGTGTCACTGTTTCAATCGTATTCATTTAGTATTTATTTTTTTAATATCTTTAAAAAAAAAAAAAATGAAGTGTTGTTCATATTTGATTCAAAAACTTTATCAAACAATCATTTTCGAAAGATTTCATGCAAACCTTGTAACCGACATATAGATTGTTTATATTCACATTTTGTTTTAATAAACATTAGTCAGTAATATATCATTTGTTAGAATCATAGATTTTATATTAGTTTCATTTCCTTTATTATTTCTAGGACTTTAGTTGGCTAACAGAGCCATTAGCCTCATCAGAATAGGTTATGCCAAACAGCTTGGGTTATTTAGACAACCCCAGACCGGATCTATTCTTCCAGATGACGACATGTCAAATTTTCCCATCAACAGAGTCAAAGGAAGGAGGTGCTCTAAGCTTTGAAGTCGTGAAACGCGAAACCATGATAAGATCTGGACCATTAGATCATAGAGGGTTGTGGATCGTTGATCTAGATTTTTTCAGATAATGGGAGTTAGAAGAGTCAAGGTTGGCTCATGTTCAAACATCTGAAACAATAAATCGCGATAAGATCTGGACCGTTAGATCACATAGGGGTGTGGACCGTTGATCTAGAGTATTTTGGATATCGGAAGTTAGAAGAGTCAGGGTTGGCTCACGTTTAAACATCCAAAATGTGAAATCGCAATAAATCTTTTTGAATAGGCCTTTGGTCATAGCCAGTGGTCACATCAGCGAAAGAGAAGGGAAGGAGAGAGAGTTTCTAGGCTCCACCTGGGAGTTTCACGAGTTGGGAAAATCGAGGTGACTCGCAGCTGATCACTTGAAACACGAAATCACAAAATGACTCTTTGGTTAGCGTAAGGTCACAGCCAGTGGGCATGTGGGATAAACACGCTCGGTGCTAGTTCAAGTAGGTAAATTTCATGAGGAAAATATTTGAAAGGTCAGAAAGTCTCTATGGATTTAATCCAACGGTGTTGATTAATCGAAATTTTGAGCAAAGGGTGATTGTTGCACTTCACGGACTATTGATCAGTTACAATTCAGTTGGCAGAACTGAATCATAGTTCTTGGTTTTTTTTGGAGATTCGGTTGCTTGTGTGTTTCCTTAAAGATTTGAAGTGTAACTAAATGGAAGGATTATATAAAAGTAATACGTCATGACTGATTTAGGTTGGATGTTCTCACTGGAAAAATGGGTTGACCTGGGAGAAAGGAAAATCACAGTATGCACAGTGTGAGATCAAACTCGGAGATGAGAAACAGAAGTTGAACAGAACAGAAAAGGTGAAGAGATCAGAATGCACACATACCAAATAGCATGAGAAGAATAGAGAAAGAACATATAGAAAGAGACAGCAGGTCAAGCCAAGTATAAACAAAATAGAAGAATAGTGAAGCAGAGAAGAATTGCAGAACAGAAAAGAAGTGGTAAGAATTGATATATCTGTATTGTTGGTTATTCAATCATTTATTTATAATCAGGGAGGTAGGGAGGTGCTAAGGAGGATTGTAGTCCTCTATTATTCAAGTTGGTGCTTGAATACTGGAAGTTGTAGCTAGAAAACAGGGTGGCAGGGTGGTGCTAGGGAAAACACAGAGTTTTTTGTATGCAAGTCGGTGCATGTATAAGTGGAAGTAGGTGCTTCCATCCAGTTGGTGCTGGAACACTCAGGGAGTTGGCGCTTCCTTCTAGTGGATGCTAGAGAAACTAGAGAGTTGGTGCTCTCAGCAAGTTGCAACTTGTAAAATAGAGGTGGTAGCCTCATTTTGAGTTGGTGCTCAAAGATAGATAATGTACAGAACATAAAAGAGTGCCTATCATTCGAAGAAGAAGAGGTTTTCTCCCTTTATGGGTTTCCTCATGAACAATTGTCTTTTTGTATATCATATGTGTGATTGATGTTTATTATTTTTGTTGTTCATATCTTGTATAATCTTGATGGCCATAAAAATGTTTTAATAGACATAAAATTGTTTAAGCACAATAACAATTGATTTACCCCCCCTCTCAATTGTCTTAGTAATTTCAAAAATTGGTATCAGAGCAGGTCCTTTTATTTAACGGTAGATATGTAAGCTCAAACATGACAATTCATTAAGGGACTTCAACCAATAAGCCTCCTCTATTAGATGGAACAAATTTTTCCTTCTAAAAAGTTAGAATGAGAACATACATAATGGCCTTAGGTGCTGATGTTTGGGATGTAGTAGAAACTGGATATATAAAGCATGTTGTGCTAGCTTCTAAAGATGATAAGTTAGAATTTAACTTCAATGCAAAGGCAATGAATGATATCTTTAATGGACTTGCTGAAGCTGAGTTTGTAAAGGTGATGCATCTTGAATTTTCCATGAAGGGTCTTGGTGAGAAGATTGAAGATGGATTTTTAGTTCATAATATTTTAAGATCTCTGCTTGATAGATTTAATCCAAAAGTTTTTGCAATAGAAGAATTAAATGATATTAAAAATATGTCTATTGATCAACTCCTAGGAACTCTAATTGCATATGAAATGAGAATTATCAAAGATAAATCCATCACTAGAGAAGCATATTTTAAAGCAGACAAGAATACTGATTCAGAATTAGATGATATTGAGGCAAAATTTGTGAGAAGGTTAAAGAAAGGATTAGAAAAATATCAAGGAAAGATTCCCTTCAAATGTTTTAAATTTGGTAAGATAGGTCATTTTGCATCTAAGTGTTCTCACAAGAAAAAGGACCAGAACTCTGATGATGAAAAGAAATACAAATTTAAGAAATATAGTAAAAAGAAAAGTTTGTGTGCAAACAATGACGACTCCTTAGAAGACATAGATAATGATTGATCCTGCGAAGACAAAGTGAATGATTTTATGCTTATGGCTATGGGAGATATTGATGATGAACACACAGAAGGTGACATGGATGACAAAGAAGATGTGGTGGATATGGAAGGTAAGTTAATCAATTCTTTGGAAGAAATTGACAGACTCAGATTTAAGAAGAGAAAACAAAAACAATTGTTGATGTAGTTTAAAATGAATGGTAAAAAACTCTTTGAAGACTTTGCCTTGCTAAAAGTGGAGTTAGAAGAGGCAAATAAAATAGAGGACATTCATAAACAATATTTATCAGAGAAGAAAGCGATATGTGAAGCCTTGGAAGAAGAGATAGTAAAAAATAGAAAAGAGATGGAGAAGTTTAAGGCATTGTATCATCAAAATCTGTCAAGTATTAAAACCTCAGAAGGATTAACCTCCATTCTAAATCAGAAAAGGAATCCATAGTTGAAAGTTGGTTTGGGTTATGAAGAAGGCTCAAGTAGTGATCAACCAAGTAACATAGAATCCATCAAGTTTGTCAAATCTACAATCATTAACAACAACCACTCTACAGAAACAGAGAAAGATAATCAACCGCCAAGAAGGAATGAAAGAAAAATTACCATAACCGAATATATAGATAAAATAAATAACAAAAACACATCTTCTGGTCAAAGAAATCATTAGCATGGAAGAAATCAACTCGCTCAAAGAAGACAACCATTTTCCAGGTACAAAGGATTTTTCTATGGATATTGTTTTTCTGTTCTAACTTTGGTCACAAAGCTGTAAATATTTCTTTAAGATTTAGATATGAGCAATAAAGATACTCAAGGAATAATTATTTGCCACAAAAAATATTGAGACAACCAAGTAACAAACAAAAACAAACACAAATCACGTGATGGTTGGGAAAAAAAAGCAGGTTAAGCATAACAACAGTTATGAGCATAACAATCATTATGATCTGTTACTCAGTGAACCAGAATGTTACACCTACCATAACTATGGACATAAAGATGCATACTGTCGCTTAAGGAACTACAAGTCAGATTTCAATCTTGATGTTGAAAATTTCAAGGTTTGGAAGAAGAAAGAAGATGACCAGTGTGGATTAGTGTTATCAGCCCAAAGACAAAATAATCCATGGTATATTGATAGTGGATGTTCCAAACATATGAATGGAGACAAAAGTAAGTTTTTAACTCTAAGTGAAAGAAAATTAGGGAATGTAACTTTTGGAAATGATGCACCAGGAAAAATAAAAGGTAAAGGAATGGTAAGTCTGAGTAATGGCAAAGGGAGAGCTCAAGATGTGTTGTTTGTAGATGGTCTGAAACATAATCTGCTTAGTGTCAGTCAAGTCTGTAACCGAGAATGTGAATTTATTTTACTTCTAAAGATTGTAGAATAAAATCTGTGAATTCAAGATAGCTGATTGCAAAATGCATAAGAACAGAAAACAATGTCTATGTGTTAAAAGAAGAAAAAAAAGAATGCCACTTAAGAAAGTATGATGAAAGTTGGCTATGCCATAGAAGACTTAGACACCTAAATTTTGATAATATAATCAAAATTAGAACCAGTGGGTCAGTAAAAGATCTTCCATAGATATCAAATCCATATGATTGTGTTTGTCAACATTGCCAAATAGGAACTCATATTCGAACACAGTTTAAATCTAAGAACTTTACTTCTATAGAAAAACCTCTTCAGTTAGTACACATGGATTTATGTGGACAATCAAGGAAGGAAGGTATAGGAAAATAAAACTATTTTATGTTAATTATAGATTATTATTCTAGACTAACGTGGGTTTCCTTTCTGAAGGAAAAGTTTGAAGCATTCGAAAAATTCAAAGTTTTTAAGGCTCTGATTGAGAATCAAATAGGAAAAAGATTGAACGCGGTAAAGTCTAATAGAGGAGAAGAGTTTAGTTCATGGAATTTCAAAGAGTTTTGTGATAAACATGGGATCAAAAGAGAGTATACTATTCCAAGGACTCCACAGCAAAATGGAGTAGTTGAGAGGCATAATAGATCAGTTCAACATATGGCAAGATCAATGATGAATGCAAGGAATATTGCTCAGACATATTGGGTGGAAGAAATTAATACAATTGTACATATACACACAATATCAAGACTCCTTATGAACTATGGTTTGGAAGACCTACTTCAATCAAGCATTTTAAAGTCTTTGGGAGTAAGTGTTATATCAAGAATAATGATGAAAATATCGGTAAATATGATGACAGGGTTGATGAAGGTATATTCTTAGGGTATGCTACAAATAGTAAAGGATTCAAATGCTATAATAAGAGGCTGCATAAACTGGTTGATTGTATTGACATAAAAGTTGATGAAGAAATACAGGTATGAGATGTAAGTGGTGTTGAATCAACCACAAAAGATATAGTTGAAGATGAAGATGAACATGTCCAAGGATCATAAAGAGAAGACTCTGAATCAGATGAAGATATAAATACTCAAGCAGACTCAACTAAGAAGACAGAAACAAAACCTCCTCTCATAATTGTTAGAAAGAATCATCCTGAAAATCAGATAATTGGTGATATGAATAAAGGATTTCAGACAAGAAGGAAATTGATTAAAGACTCAGAATAATCTCAGGTTGCTTTCCTATATATGATTAAGCCTAACAATTTGAATGAATCCAACAAGCATGATAATTGGATTAAATCTATGATTGAAAAGCTTGATCAGATTGAGAAGAACAATACTTGGGAGTTTGTTCCTAGACTTGAAAAAAATAATGTAATAGGCTCCAAATGGGTGTTCAAGAATAAAATGAATTAAAAAGGACAACATTTTAGGAATAAAGCCATATTGGCCTGTTAAGGGTATGCACAAGGTGAAGGCCAGGATTTTGATGAAACCTTTGCTCCAGTGGAAATATTGGAAGCCATCATGATGTTTCTTGCATATTCATCTCATAAGAAATTTAAAGTATATCAGATGGATGTTAAGTCAACATTTCTCAATGGAGATCTAGAAGAAGAAGTATATATGGAGAAACCTGAAGGATTTTCACTGACAGATAATCCTGACTATGTCTGCAAGCTGAAGAAGGATTTGTATGAACTGAAACAAGCACCACGAGCTTGGTATTATAGATTGTATAAATTTTTACAAGACAAAGGGTTCAAGAACGGTATTGTTCACAACAATCTATATATTTTGTCGGAAGGTGATTATCTATTAGTTGTTTTGGTTTATGTAGATGACATTATTTTTTACTGTACCAATGTCTCTTTTGTTCAGTGGTTTTCTAATTCTATGAAAACAGAGTTTGAGATGTCCATGATAGGAGAATTATCATATTTTCTTGGTTTACAAGTAAATCAGAGTTCTGCAGGAATATTTATCTCTCAAGAAAAATATTTGAAAGAGATGTTGAAAAAGTTCAAGATGGAAGCTTCCTCTGCTATTAATACACCTATGGTGGCTGGTTGCAAACTCAGTAAAGATTATATTTACCTGATGTTAATCAAAGAACATATTGATCAATGATAGGCAATCTTTTGTACATCACAACATCTCGTCCTAATAT
Organism: Picea engelmannii; assembly: GCA_009831015.1. Lineage (NCBI taxonomy): Eukaryota > Viridiplantae > Streptophyta > Pinopsida > Pinales > Pinaceae > Picea > Picea engelmannii. The sequence continues at coordinate 269,627 of ML814927.1, read as the reverse complement.
AATGCAAGTTGTTGGAATGGTAGGTTGTTATCAATTTTCTCCCAAACAAATTCATTTAGTAGCTGTCAAATGGATATTCAAATACTTGAAGGGAACAATGACTTATGGTCCGTGGTATCTAGAAATCATAATTTTTAGTTAACTCCTTATTCATATGCTCATTGGGAAAATTGTGTGGATGAGAGAAAGAGCATCAGTGGAGGTGCATTCCTCCTAGGTGACTCATTAGTAGCATGGCTTAGTAAGAAATAGGAATCTATTTCTTTATCAACTACAGAGGCAGAGTACATTGTTTTTGCTACTTGTTGCACTTAGTTATTATGGATGATGCAAACTCTTGCAGATTTGAAGATAACGTATACTGATCCCATTCCAATTCACTGTGATAACACCAGTGCCATTAGTGTCTCCAAGAATCCTGTACTTCATTCAAAGACTAAGCATATATCGATTAAATACCATTTTCTCATAGAACATGTTACAAAAAGAGTTGTTCAATTGAATTATATTCCTTCCACAGAACAAATAGTTGATATCTTTACTAAACCATTAGCAGCGACACCATTTGAATATCTTCGTCAGAAGTTGGGGGTCATATATTCTTTCATCTAATCTGTTCACCTTGTTAGGGGGAGTACTTATTGAATATCTATTGTATTTTTGGTGATTTGTTCTATGGTTATTTCTTTCATATTCGAAAAGTATTGTCACATCTCAAAGGGAGCATGTGTTCTTTGACATTGATGTCAAAGGGGGAGAAATGTTGTGGAAGTTGTGGTTAATTTTTTGGATGCGTTAATTGTCTAGATGCTACAGTTGAAGAACAAAGAAGAACAATGCAGGGTGAAGCCTTTCAGGGTTGCCATCAATGCCAAAGGGGGATATTGTTGGCATGTTTTTCAGGAAAAGAATGTGCTTTTCATTGATGGCAAGAACAACAGTGATGACATTCAAAAGATTGATGGCAAGAACAACAACATCGATGGTTTTCTTATAGCAAGAAAAACAGAAATAAGGAAAGTGACAATGATGGAAAATAGGGAAAGCATAAGCTCAAGTGAAGAAACAAACAGTAAGCAAAGATCACAGCTCATAAGAGATAGCGCTTTGCGCTTTCTAGAAGTGCAGTCGATGTCCAAGAGAAAGACTCACAGGAGGAGCAAAGATCGAGACCTTTGAAAACTTAGAAAATCTTCTAATTCAGAGAGATCAAAAATCTCAGGAGGAAGAACGACAGTGGTCGTTGGATCACCAATCCCGATTACTCAATGACCGTTAGATCAACACCCATTGACCAAAGGAAGCGCAAAAGAGCAGTACATATCTAATCCGTTGGATCTTAGCGATGAGGGCCAACAACCATCAGATCCATATAACTTCGAAGAGGATAATGGGAAAGAGATATCCTCCAATTCCGTAAAACACAAAATCACGATGAGATCTGAGTCGTTGAATCCAGAGGACACGTGGTGAGAGATCAACATTTCACTAACTGGAGAGTCAAAGGAAGGAGGTGCTCTAACCTTTGAAGTCACGAAATGCGAAATCATGATAATATATGGACCGTTAGATCATAGAGGGTTTTGGACCGTTGATCTAGAGTATTTTCAATATCGAGAGTTAGAAGAGTCAGGGTTGGCTAACGTTCAAACATATGAAATGCGAAATCGCGATAATATATGGACCGTTAGATCAAATAGGGTTGTGGAATGCTGATCTAGAGTATTTCGGATATCGAGAGTTAGAAGAGTCAGGGTTGGCTCACGTTCAAACATCTGAAACGTGAAATCACGATAAACCTTTCAGAATAGGCATGTGATCATAGCCAGTGGTCACATTAGGGGAAGAGAAGGGAAGTAGCTAGAGTTTCTAGGCTCCACCTCATAGTTTCACGAGTTGGGAAAATCGAGGTGACTCGCAGCTGATCACCTGAAATGCGAAATCACGAAACGACTCTTTGGTTAGCGTAAGGTCACAGCCAGTGGGCATGTGGGAGAAACACGCCCAGTGCTAGTTCAATAAGGTAACGTTCGCAAGGAACATATTTGAAAGGTCAGAAAGTCTCTGTGGATTTAATCCAACGTTGTTGATCAATCGACATTTTGAGCAAAGGGTGACTATTGCACTTCGCAGACTATTGATCAGTTACGATTTAGTTAGAAGAACCGAATCATAGTTTTTGGTTTTGTTTTGGCAATTCGGTTGCTTGTGCATTTCTTTGGAGATTCAAAGTGTAACTAAATGGAAGTATTGTATAAAATCAATACGTCATGACTGACTTAGGTTGGTTGTTCTCACTAGAAAAATGATTTGAATTGGGAGAAAGGAAGACTCATCTACCAAAATACTTGGAAAAGGAATTGTAAATCTTGGAAGTGAAAATGTAAAAGCAGGAAAAGTCCTATTGGTTGAAGATCTAAAGCATAATCTCCTCAGTGTATGCAAAATGTGTGATCAAGGATACACTCTTACGTTTGATTCCCGAAAATGTAAAATCAGAGAAAATAACTCAGGAAGATTGGTTGCAACTGCAACAAGAAGACCGAACAACGTATACATCCTAGACATGAAGAAGAGAGAGAAG
>ML814927.1:246028-260522 GCA_009831015.1 Picea engelmannii | reverse complement strand
ACATACCTTAGAACACATCACCAAAAGACTTCATCCTCCCTTGAAATCCGGCCTTCTTTTACTTCTTCTTCTCTCTGAAATTCGACTTGTGTCAAATGAATGTATAATGATGTTTATTTATACCATTTATGTCACTTCCTTTTCACATTAGGGCCGACCTGACACTTTCTTATTTTGTAATTCTTTTCTTTAATTGTCTTCAGGGCCTACATGTACAATTCACTTTGTCATCTTCAAAAATTCATTTCTCCTCAACCATGAGGATCCACGTGACATGCCACATACCACTAGAAAGAGCATGATGTATACTATCCATCCATGGGTGTTGTATCTACATGTGCATTTTCCTTCATGTCCAAATAACTTCATCAATCTTGTGGTCCAAAACCCATGACTAGGGTTGACATCAATGACAACAACCAATCTTCCAACAACCTCTTCTGAATCCATCATTTCTTTCCATTTGTATTCATTTTTTGAAGTACCAATTTCAATTTCTATGTGTGCTCTCAAGATCTACCTTCCAATGGTTGGACTGTTTCAGAATGAACTAGCTCTGATACCAATTGTTTAGCACACTTATATTGAGGGGGGGGGTGAATTATTATAAGACATGTTTTTTAGTTTCTCAAACATTCATCAAAATTTGATCAAACCTAAGATAACAATCACATATTAATTACAAAACATGGAACACAATATTTATGTGGAAACCCTTTAGGAAGAAAACCATGAAACGTTTCTTTATAATTCTCTATAGGCACAAACCTACTATTATAAACATTTTTAGGCACCAACCTATTGGAGACATCAATCCCCATTGATACAAATCCTATTAGGAACCAACCCACTCTTACATATATTCGTAGACACCAATCTACTAGAGACACTAATCCTTGTCGTTAAGCACCAACTTAGCAAGAGACGCAAATCTCTTTTAGATATTCATATACACCAATCTAATGGAGACAACAATCCCCACCACTAAGCACCAAGTTATCAAGATACACCGAAGCAACTAAATAGAAAATTGTTAGAATCTGTATTTAATGTAAATGGACACTTGTCATACTCTCATGATTATGTGATAAGATGTCCATATCAAAATTTACCTTAGAATTAGTTTAATGAGCTTATTAAATCTCTCACTTTATCATGTGAGAGTAATGTTGTAGATTGTAAGATCTTGCATTTATTATGTAATTCTTTTCCTTCCTTTTAATAAAATTTGTGTGTCTGGGGAAACTTCTGCAAAATTACAATTTTTCTTATTTAAAGCTTTCAAAACTGGACATCAATCTAAGTTGATTTTCCCTTGAAGTAATAAATTACTTCAATTACATTAAAATTAAATTTTTGTCTTGCCCCTCCTTGAAGTAAAATAATACTTCAATTTTACATTATTGTTTCTCCCCTTAAAATATGTATTGAAATTCACTTGAAAAAAAAAATCAATCCATCTCCTTTATGAATCTTTCAACATCTTTCAAAAAAATCTTCAATGGATTTTCTTTTAACCACATGCTTCCTTAATTTTAAAAGGAAATAATTTTAAATAGATGTATATAATGCTAAACAAGCATTATAATACTATGCAAAGTCATTAAACAATAAATATGTGACCCTCCTTTTTTAATCCTTCATTCAATATTAAGCATGGGAAAATATTTTGAATGATTGGTAGTAATAGGATTTTGCATGGGTGGTGCTTTATTTATTGAAATTGATGTGTTGGTTACAAGAGTTAATAGTGTTGTTGCATTCTACGATGTTCCTTCTCTAGAACTTGCATATCTGTCATCAGCAAAAGCACCTTGGCTAGATTCTCCAAGCTATGATCGACTAGGGGTTCGATTTCAAGCCTAAATAAGTGTCTAGAGATCTCTAGAACCTAATAGACACGATAAGGAGAGTAGGCATATTCCCTATCACAATTTTTTATAAAATCTCTCTTTTGGCTTTTGTCTTATTTCGTGTTTGAGCTATGGCTCCAAAAAATCCCAGCATGTATGTTCACCAAGTAGCGGGAAGTTGTCATACAAGGTGAAACCCTGGTGACAGAGAAGTTACCCCCTTGGTTGCAATACTATTGAATGCAGAACAAAAATGGAGAAAATATTTACTCAGCATGAATAAACATCAGTTGATTTGGCATGGTCTGGATTTTGTTCTTGGATAAAAAAAAAAAAAATTATTTGTGGAATTGAAATGCACAAAGAGGTATGTGAAATGGGAATGTAGATATTGGTTTGTGATAATGCATATATGGGATACCAATTTCTAGGATACATCTGGATGGATCACTCAATTAAAGAATGGAACTTTGCGGAGGGGGTGATTTCTCTTTGGATATTTCGACTAAAAACATATATGGTGAATTTTTATAATGGAAGTAGAGGACAGATATAAACTTTCAAAAACTTGGCCAAAAACACTTTAGAGATTTGGCCAAGAAGTTGCATATTCAAAACTTAAGAAAAATGATAAATCTTAAAAATATATATTTTTTCCTTCGTAAAACTAAATAATTTACATACCAGTCAATCGATGATCTATGCGACGATGGAGTTTTCCAACAATGTATTCTATTGGAATCTCCTCTTCATCAAACATGCGCATGATATGCTACCAATTGAAGAAAGAAGAAATTTCGTAAGACACAAATTTTATTAAAAATAAGGAAAATAATTACACAACAAATGTGAGCTTACAATCTCCAACATTACTCTGGCATGAGAAAGTGAGAGCTTTAATAAGCTCATTAAACTAATTCTAAACTAAATTTTGGTATGGACATCTTATCACATAATCATGTGAGTATTAAAAGTGTCCATTTACATTAAATAATTATTATAACAATTTGATAGTTTGTTGCTTCTAAGAAGCGACTCTTTTCTAGACTCGTTATCTAAACTAACAAAATACATTCTATAAAATCCTAAGTATAATAAAATAATATTATACTAAGTACTTTAGATATTATTTAACATCTCTTACAAATATTCATAGAAACCAATATATTGGAGACAACAATCCTCGCCGTTAAGCACTAACTTAGAAAGAGACGTCAATCTCTAAGTTTCACCAACCTTCACCAAGTATACTTGTTATTTCTTCCTTCATCAGGTCTTCTCATTTCTTTTTCCTTTACCAAGTCTACTCATTGCTTCTACCTTCACTAGGTATTCTCACTACTTCTTCCTTTACCAGGTCTGACCAAAATTTGAATTTCCAAATGGAAACTTTCCCAAATCTTGTTGTTTTGGGCCTCTTCCCAAGAATGAACTTATACAGCATGCTACGTATCCAATTTTGCAAATATGAATTTGAAACATTTATTTGAGGTACTTATACATGTCTCCTTTATCTTTGCAAAATATCAAGGTCTGAAACATCCCAGAAAATAAGTTATAGCAAAATTTACAAGCCGACTTGTTTGAACCTAATTTTAGGATCTTTCAGTAACCCTAACTTCCATAGAGAATATCATTGAACATGTAGTGAACCTACATCTGATATTTTTACCACATGTACACCACACTTTTTCCTTTGTCTCTACAAAATATTAGGCTCTGACACATGTAAATGTGTTGAACTTGCAAAAAATAGATCTAGCTAAAAAATACTACAGACATTTGTAGAGAGAAATTGAGAAAGAAGAAGAAGGAGAGAAAGAATGGAAGAATTCTCATTAACCGTAATTAATAATAAATAATTTACAAATGATATACTCTATATAACTCAATTAATGTGCAATGGAGGAGAACCAATGCCCCATAATGGTGGTATAAAGTGATTTGGACACACACCGGCAGTTACGAGAGTGAACTCCCACCTAGTATAGTCTCTCAAGCAGTTACGGGAGTGAACTGCCACCTACCTAAGTTAACTAGTCAACCAGTCTTCAGTTAACTGATTGAACATAACATAGTGAGGAGTATATCAAGGAATCAAGGGTAATGAGCTAGTATGGTGATGATCCCAAGGCAAGTTCACATCAACATGGTGATGATCCCAATGTTGCATGGTGATCAAACCAATGCAGCATCTAGACTCAACTCAACTAGTCAAACTAAAGTGTCAACTGAAGAGAATATTCTTCAGGTGGAATATTCTCCCCTAAAATATAGGAGACTGGATAGTGACTAATAATGACTAAACAACAAGGAAAAACCTTAGGAAAAATAAATCCTAGGTGTGTGTGAAGTAACTCCAACACCCCCCCTAAACATCACTATGGTGAAAATAAAGAACGGGTCTCGGCAACGAGGCCATGTTAGGTATAAAAATACAAAAGATACATTGAAATAAAGTGAGGAAAGAGGGAAAACCTCATGGTAAAAAACCCCCCAAGATGACTTCGCAGAGAATGTAAATTCTGCTCAGTGAAGGTCTTGGTGAAGATGGTTGTCATCTGTATTTCTAAAGGATAGAATTGTAGGATGATGATCCCCTTGTGTACTAAGTCTCAGATGTATTGCATGTGGATATCGATGTGCTTTGTTCGCTGCCTCTGAACTGGATCTCTGCAGAACTTCAGAGTGCTCTGGTTGTCACACCAAATGACGATCGGTCGATGAAACTCAATACCCAACTCAGTGATCAAATGTTGTATCCAAATAGCCTGAATGGTTATGTTAACCACCCCTTTGTACTATGACTTAGCTAAATATATAGCAATGGCAGCTTTCTTCTTGATCGACTAACAGATAGGCCCAAAACCAAGACTGAGTCGGTAACCAAATGTGGGCTTGCGATCAGTGTTATCGTCATCCCAGTCAGAATCAGTAAACCTGATTAGCTCTAATGTAGATTTTATTGCATACTGAATCTCAAAGGTGATGGTGACATTTACGTATCGAAGGATACGCTTTTCAGCCTTCCAATGTAGCTCATGCAACTCCTGAATGAACCTGGAAATTGTGCCAAATGCATAGGAGAGGTCTGGTCTGGAGTGTGTGAGATACAAAAATATCCCCACTAGCTATCTATACAGTGTTTTATAAACCAATAGAGTGTCCCCTCCATCCTCAAGTTTGACCCCTGATAGGAAAGGAGTCAGAGCAGACTTGTAGTCTATCATGTGAAATCTCTCAAGGAGATCTCATGCATACTTAGCCTGAGATAGTTTGATGCATGATGCATCTTGACTGATCTTGAGTCCAAGGAAGAATTGTAGAAGACCCATGTCCTTCATCAAAAACTTGTCATGTAGAATCCTCTTGACTGTAACAATCACTAATGTCAAGAAATCAGTGATCAAAAAATCATCAACATACAAAACTAAGAGTATAAGTGAATCATCCATCCTGAGCATGTAGACATTCAGGTCTGATTTATGACATGCAAATTTCTGTGACAATAGGTAGGAGTCCATATTGGCATACCATGCCCTCAAATTCTTCTTAAGGCCATAAAGAGACTTCTTTAGTCGACAGACCAAAGATGAGTCCTACATAAATCCCTGGGGATGCTGCATATAGATCTCCTCAGAGAGATCACCATGAAGAAATGAATTCTTCACGTCCATATAATGGAATTCCCATCCCTTTTCTTTCAAGATGGAAAGTTCCAATCATATGGAATCCATCTTCACCACTGGAGCGAACGTCTCACCATAGTCAATGTTATGCACCTGCTGAAAGACTTTGGCAAAAAGCCTGGATTTGTATCTGCTAAACTGTCCATATGTTGTGCTCTTGGTCCTATAGAACTATTTTCATCTTACCATTTTCCTCCCAGAAGGAAGGGGAACCATATCCCATGTCTGGTTCTCGAGGAGGGAGTTGTACTCCTCCTGCATGGTAGATTCCCAAAAGGGATTTCTAGCAGGCTCGCCATAAGACTATGGATTTGAAGATGGAACCAAGAAAATATTCCTAGAGGGAGATGGTTCAGTGGAAGTGAGTGCAATAGGAGGATCCTCGAAATCAGATCGAGTCCTCCTAGTTTCATCTTGATCACCAACGAGATCCCCTTCATCCTGAAGAGTAGTTTGTTCCCACTTGGGCCTCTTCTTTGGCTCTGCAACTGCATCTGGATGCTCTAACTCTTCATCTAACTGTACTGAATTTGTATTTGAATCATCTAAGTCCTCTAAATCAGAACTCTCATATGAATAATAGTTGGCATGTGCATTCTCATCATCTCAGATAGGTGGAATAATGAAGGTGTCTGCATGTGGTTGTTGAGGTACATGCGAGACACTTTCCTAGAACTGGACACTTTGCTCAATGATGAGTCGGTCTGAGGAAATATCAATAAGCATATATCCCTTCACACCGTCAGGGTATCCAACAAAAATACACTTAGTGCTCTGTGGATCAAGTGCCTTCCTCTTTTAGAGGGAATCCAGGCCCATGCACGTGAACTGAAAATATGAAAGTGGGTCACATCCGGTTTGAGGCCGCTTCAAGCCTCGTAGGGGGTCTTATCCTTGAAAGATATATGGGGAGATATGTTTTGTATGTATGTTGCACAATTAAGTGCTTCGGCCCATAGTCTCTGTGGTAGTGACTTTTCATGCAGCATGCAAGATGCCATCTCCTTTAGAGATCTATTTTTCTGCTCAACAACTTCCTTTTTCTACGGAGTATAGGGAACTGTGTGCTGCAACTGAATCCCTGCCTCCTTGAAAACATTATGGATCTCATGATTGACATACTCTTCCTTGTTATTAGTTCATAACACTTTGATTTTCTTTTCGGAATGTGTCTCAACCAAGGATTTGAAATATTTGAGGTGTTCAAAAAGACCTCATATTTTTGCCTGAGAAAGTAATCCATAAAAAACGTGAGAAATCATAAAAAAAATGAGAAAAAACCTCGCTTTTATGATATATGGATGGGGAAAAGGACCCATAAGGTCACTATGGATCATATCTAAAGGTGTGTAATCTCTCTGAGACTTTCCTTTGTCGAATTTCTCTTGAGGCTATTTTCCAAGAACACATCCCTCACATACTCCCTTGGAGAAATGGATGTCTAGTAGACCATCAAACAATCTTTTCTTGCTAACCTGTTACATATATATGAAAATCAAATTTCCAAACCTTTCGTGCCATATCCTACTACTTTCATCAACATGGGTAAGTAGTAAAGTAGAGTCTGGTTCAATAAATTCAGAAAATGTATACAATCTAGATTGATGATTTACCTCACTGGTAGAAACCTTGGAGTTGGTTTGCATGTCATAGATGTCCATGGTATTTGGTGTGAATATGAATTTATTTCTGGTGTCTTAATTCTTCATCTGATACATGGAGAGAACATTGAAAAAAATTTTGGGAACGTGCAACACATTCTTGAAGCTTCTAATGGTGAGTTCAATCCTTCCTTTGCTAGTGACTTTGATTAAAGAGTTGTCCTCCATCCGAATAGGAGGACCTTTGCATGCATCCAATGAATAATAGACTGATTTTGAGGAATCCATGTGATGTGATTCTCCTGAATCTATGATCCAAGCATCGGGAGAGGATTTGATGGAAATCAAGGCATGGCTAGAATTGCATTTCTTGGGATTCTAATCTTTTGGCTTCTTCTTCTTCTTGGCACCCTCAGGGATGTAATCTCCAAGGTTTTTTTGCTGAAGTATTTGAGTCATTCGATCTATTTGTTTTGCATGCATGTGGATTATGGATGGAATCCTTTGTGACAGTATGTGCATTTCTCACCTTTTCTTCCCTTTTCCCCTTTGGATCCGGATGCATCGGTGAAGGGTTTTGCGTACCCTTTCTTCTTCGGATTTGCATGAGATTCCCTTTTTCCTTTATATTTAGATTTATGATATTGATGGATGCCATCTTGCACAGTAATTGCATGCGCCTTTGGGCCTTTGATTTTTCCCATTTTGATTTGCTCGGTTTGATCTTGTGTCATGGATTCGATAAAGTCCTCAAGAGAATAAATCTTCCAGGTGGATCCAGAGGCGAATATGAATGAATGGAATGTGTACACGAACACAGATAATTCAGGACCAAGTTTGGAGAAAATTCTGATAACTATTTGTTTCTCCTCCTTAGATTTATCAACCCTGCAAGCTTTGAGTTGCGACATTAAATCCTTGAATTTTGTAAAGAAATATTGGATATTATCGAAGATTTTTGGATCCAATGTGGGAATTACACTTCCATTATGTGTCCCCTCATCTCATATTGTTTTCCAAATATCCCTTCCAAGGTGGTCCATGCTTCATTGGGAGTCTTACAAGAAGATATGTGAAAAAAGAGATTGGGAGAAATAAGACTGCAATTCGTTCTGAATGCTTCATTCATTCCATTTAACTACTTGTATTTTTCTATGGATGAAGTCGGTTCTATGTCTATATTCAAGGTTAACCTATACAATCCTCTATTTTGGAGATGTATGATTATTTTCTCCTTCCATTCAAAGTAGTTGTAAGGTGTAAGAATGAATTATTTTGGGAAATCCATCTTTTCGATGTCTTCAATATTTTGTACCTGCAAAAAAATTTGGTGTAGCTTTTTCTTAGCATTATGTCAGCTCTAATACCATGTAAATGTGCAAAAATTGCACATAATATATCTAGCTAGAAAATACTACACACATTGGCAGAGAGAAACTAAGAATGAAGAAGAAGGAGAGAAAGAATGGAATAATTCTCATTAACCGTAATGAATAATGAATAATTTGCAAATGATATACTCTGTATAACTCAATGAATGTGTTGGAATACTAAGAGGGGGGGGGGTGAATCAGTATTACCCCTTTTTCACAATTAGCAGTTACTTTTTATATTTTATTGATTACCACAATAAATCAACAATGAATTGTATGCAAAATCAATTATATAAATATATTCAATATGAATTACAATATTTTATAAAGAATAATGAAGGACACCAATCCTCTTTAGAGCACCAAATCTAGGAGACACAGATCCCCTTATTTAGGGCACCAACCCTAGGAAGCACCAACTCCCTTGTATTTAGGGTACCAACCCTAGGAAGCACCAACTCCCTTATCTTTTACAATTTGCTTAGTAAGGATATGAATCCTTCCATGCTCCTCCATTCCACCCTCACTGCATAAGAATAAACAATTCTTCTTCTTGGACTCTGCTTCTATTTTGATCTTATTATCTGGACTGCAGAGACACTTTCTTCTTACCACTCTTTCTCGTTTATATACTATTTCAACTAGTTTGAGCTATGAAACATTGTGTTCCTTTGTTTGGACCATCACACCTCTTCATTAACAATAATCTTGTTTGTTTTTATTTATTCAAATATTATCGAGAAGCCTTTTCAATTTAATGAAAATACTTTTCAACAATCGATCACAAGATCGATTTCATCTAAATTAATTTCATGTCTCTACAAATATTGCAGAAATCAATTATTTAGAGGTGCTTCCTTCAAACCATTTACATGTGACCATTTGTGCAAAACCATGGGATTATTGTCTAAGCGATGTTCCCATTGCCTTATGGATTATCTGTTCATAACCCATGACTGGGGGCTAGAACCTAGTTCACTGGATTTCGGCGTTCGCCGATTTTTCTTTGGCAATCATCTAATCTTCCTGATTTTTCAATTTCCCAAAATGGTTACCTCTCACACAGGTTGTTTAGATGGTTGGCATGATTCCCATAACCAAATCAATAGTCGAGATCCAATTCTTACTCATTTGTTTACTACTTTATCCAATGGTTATGACTTAATCAACGGTTGAGATGGATGGATCTAATTTGCTTCGGAACTTCGGATTTTGCGACTTCCAGTATTTGCAATCATTAAACCTCCCAGAGTATATTTCTTCGAAACAGATCGGACAGTTAATATTAGTTCTTTCGTTAGTTAGACGATCATGGATTGTCCATAGGTTTCAAACAAATCAACAATCATGAATTAATCTACAGGTGAGTGAATGGTTCTTGTTTACTTCGATAATTCAGAACTTCGTCCTTCCCAATTTCCAGGACTCTGTAGTAGAAATTCCTCTGAAGTGATTACCTAAAGAATAAGTTATAAAGTGGTGGTGACTGCTTGTTGTTAGTTAACACCTCCACTTACGTTATCCTTCCACTACCCTTGATCATCGGTTGAGAACGCTCTCAAAGTAGATAAACGGTTAGCATTGACTTCGACCTTCGGCGCTTCGGGTGATTTCTCCTTCACAATCCTTTAATCTTCTGGAGTTTATTTCATCGAAGTAGATCGAACGGTTGGATTTTATTTTCACGATGAATGGTTCTTGTTCATTTTGAAACTTCGGGGCTTCGACCTTTGTATTTTCTTATCCTATCCTTCTACTTGCCTTGATCTGATGATCAAGAATGATCTCGGAGAAGATCAATAATTAGGGATGATTACGGGGTCCTCAACTAGCACGATGTTTAAACCTATCATCGAGTTTCGCAATGGAAACTTCTCATTTGGTAGTGGAACTAATGCCAAGCGTAGATCTATTGGCGGGTGACCATCGACGATCGGTGTGGATTGTAGAATGGTAAATTGCGTGTGGTTTATCCCGTTGCTCAAACTCTGCAATTGAAGTTATGCGATTGTTGGTGGATCAACTACAATCGTCGATCTTTGAATCGATGAGATCTGACGATCTATATTAATTGTGGGATTGGAAATAGTGCGTTGTTTAATTCTCCCTTCATGCTCTGCAATCAATCACTGCCCTTGATATGGCACTTTCATATCCAACGATCACAAATTGATATGATCGTGTTTCTACATTGCGCTTTCCCTTCTGAGCTTCATGTGCATCATCTCTTCTGAGCTTCTACTCTTCAATCGCTAACCCTCTTGAGCTCTTAATTTTTTATTCCTTCTATATATGGATTTACTGCTCTTTGTTCATACCAACTCATCATTATAACGTAATGACATTGGTTGTTGACATCAATGACAATACATCAATGACAATATGTCCAATAGGATGCGCACTGGAGGAGAACCAATGCACAATAGTGGTGGTCTAGAGTGATCTGGACACACACCAACAGTTACAAGAGTGAACTACCATATAGTCTAGTCTCTTAGGCAGTTACGGGAGTGAACTTCCACCAAGCTGAGTTAACTAGTCAACCAATCTTCAGTTAACTAACTGAACATAGTGTATTGAGGAGTATATCAAGTAATCAAGGGTAATGCACCAGTATGGTGATGATCCCAAGGCAAGTGCACATTATCATGGTGATGATCCCAATTTTGCATGGTGACAAAACCAATGCAACATCTAGACTCAACTCAACTAGTCAAACTGAAGTGTCAACTGAAGAGAATATTCTTCAGGTGGAATATTCTCCCTTAAAATATAGGAGACTGGATAATGACTAATAATGACTTAAAAAAAAGGAAAAACCTTAGGAAAATAAATCCTAGGTGTGTGTGAAGTAACTCCAACAACACATCCCAGAAAACAAGTTATAGCAAAAGTGCCAAGATGACTTGTTTGAAATGGGTTTCAAGAGAATTTAGAAACCCTAAATTTCATAGGGAATATCTCCAAACATATAGTGAAACAACATCTAATATTTTTACCACATATACATCAAGATCGGTCCTCTATCTCTAAAAAATATTAAGGTCTAAAACATCCTAAAATATATGTTATAGAAAAAGTGCCAAGATGACATGTTTGAAACTGATTTCAAGATCATTCGAGAACACTAACTTTCACAGAGAATATCTTCAAACGTGTAGTGAAAAAACATATGGTATTTTTACCACATGTACACCATGATATCTCCTCTATCTCTGCAAAATATCAGGGCCTAAAACATCACAGAAAATATGTTACAGAAAAAGTGCCAATATGACATGTTTGAAACTGATTTCAGGAGCATTCGAGAACCCTAACTTCCACAAGGCATATCTCCAAAAGTATAAAAAAAACACTTCTGATAGTTTTACCAAATTTACACCAATATCATTCCTCTCTCTTTTCAAAATATCAGGATCTGAAACATCCTAGAAAAAACGTTATCGTGAAAATTCCAAGATGACCTGAAACTGATTTTTGATTTCATGAATCAATATTTGCTAATCCATTTTTCACACACACACTTTCTCTCAATGATTTCTCTTTTTATATTTTTCCATAACCCTTAATGAAGGGACATGTCCCTTAATTAAATAATTAATTACCAATACCATGGGAAAATACCCCAAATACCATGGGAAAATACCCCAAACCCATGGGTTTGAAACCACCATTTTGATTTTTACTTTTTCATGTGCACCGCTTTTTTAATATACTTGTAGACCTATGTATATAAATAAATCTTTGAAATTATATGTGTATTGTAATGTCACGATATGAAATTAATGACATCATTAATTCTTTGACATCAATGACAATAATTCCAACATAGACCATATGGACTCTCAAATGTTTTCAACTTCCTTCTCTTCAGTATCCTCTTTCGAACCTTGTTTGGTATTTTCCTTTGAAAAATCACTTGTCCAAATCATGTTGTAATTGTACATTGGGCTATTAATTTGTTAATCCCTAATATTGGCTCATTACTCCTTAATTGGGGCATATTATATTAGTAATTTTATTTTATTTATGTCATCTTTAGGCCATTAGTTGTAATTATACCTCCTAGTCTCCTATATATAACAAGGAGACATTTTCATTTTGAATCATCTTGTACTTAAACATTTAAGTGGGGTAAAAGGAGGTTTCCTCCTCGAAGAGGCTTATTATCTGAAATTATCTCTTTTTCAAGGCGTTGAGTACTTTTTCTAAGGTTTTTATATGCTATATTGATATTTGGTTCATAACATATGGTATTAGAGCTCAAGGTCTTGGGGTTTCACTGCTACATCTGAGACACCTTGGCATTTTCGCTATAACTTTTAAGATACAATGTTTCAGAAGGAACGGCTTGGAGGATATTTAGTAGGCAGATCAAGGTACATTGGAATCAAAATTCAGCTTCTGAGGCCTTATACTTTCGAAGAGATAGCCTGTACAAGATAGGGTTCTGGAATCATCTTGAACTGAGTCATTGCGGAATTGTTGCTATAAAAACGTTTTTGTAATGTTTCAAACCCTGAACTCTGGAGGATATTTATAGAAATTAGTAAGGTATCTTTGGTAAAACGTTCAGCTTCTGGGTCATCTTAAATTTATATATACACCCTGTTTAAGATAGGGTATCTGACTAGTCCTATTGACTAGTATCAGGAAGGTGTTCCAGGTAAAACAATCATAACTTCTTCCTAGAGTATCCAAATTGAGTGGGACTAGTTTCATTGGATCGTGGATAGTCTATAGTATTTCTGGTGCGAGTTTCAGAATTTT
Organism: Picea engelmannii; assembly: GCA_009831015.1. Taxonomy (NCBI): domain Eukaryota; kingdom Viridiplantae; phylum Streptophyta; class Pinopsida; order Pinales; family Pinaceae; genus Picea; species Picea engelmannii. Next base: position 247,236 of record ML814927.1, on the reverse strand, counting down.
ATATCAATCGTTTTGTGTGGGTCATGATATACAAGTGAGATCTCCTGGAAAGGAAAAACATCGATAAGTTGTGGGGAATTTACCATAAATTGCACTTGGCACATCTAATTTTGATCAGACCTATGGAATTGCAGAGAAGAAATATCAGAGAACTACATAAAATAAAGTTTCATACCCATAAGGGATGAAAATTGGGAGATACAACAGAAGAAATATTGTCTAGAAGAACCACCTTAAAATCAAGGTTCAAAAGTGATACTTGGCCAACATGCCACCAAAAAAGGGAACTTCTACACCAAATAAGCCTCCAGAAAATCCTACTTGGAATCTTGATGAAGGTGAAGAAATGCGTAGGGAAATAAATGAACTATAAAAGAATATGGATTCAATGGAAGATAAGTTGGATACTAAGATGGATTCAATGGAAGCTAAGTTGGATACTAAGATGGATGGTTTAAAAGGGGAGATCATGGAAGTATTGAAAAATTTCGTAACAGAGAAGACACCTGAAAGTGAAAATGCATCCCATGAAATTCATGATGAGGACACAAGGAAGGTGAATCAAGAATGGAGAAACTCCAACTTTGGTTTTAATACCAACCACATTCCTAAAATTGATATGAGGAAGTTTGATGGAAAGGACCCAATCACATGGATACTTCAGATGGAGCAATTCTTTGATCTCCATAATGTGTCACATACATAAAAGGTATGAATTGCTTCTTTATATTTAGAACCTAATCAATTTGTATGGTATCGATGGATTTGCTCTCGCAAATCACTCGTCACTTGGACAATTTTCACGAAAGAAATGATAGCACACTATGAGGATACAAGGATCAATACCTTCTTTAGCCAATTGATAAATCTCAAGCAAAAGGGTTCAGTTATCGAGCACATTGAGAACTTCCAAAAATTGAATATAAAGGTAACCAATATTCTAGATGAGCACTTGATTGATGTAATCATAGGAACCTTAAAGGATAACATTCAACATGAGGTTCTCCTTTCGGAACCCAAATCATTGGAGAATGCATTTAAGGTGGCAAGAAATGTTGAAAGTACAAATATGGCTATGGCTACTAGAAGGACCAATCCTAACATCCATAGAGAGAACAATGCTCCTTCTCCTAAAACACCTCAACCTACAAGGTTGACACCTCAACAATTGGAGGAAAGAAAAGAAAAAGGTTTATGCTTTAATTGTG
>ML814927.1:216059-226115 GCA_009831015.1 Picea engelmannii | reverse complement strand
TGTCCTTCTGACAAATTCCTTACACAGTTCCTCCACTGGGAACTCCTTCGGCATGCAACTTCCTTGTTGCATATCCATCACTATTTGTGATGGCCTCAGCCTTGAGTTAGTTTTGGCTTTTTTTTTTACTAAATATTCCTCTTAAGGAATATAAACACGCATCTTTACTGTTAAGATTATTCAATTCAGATTCATTCATAATACTTCTCATGTGATTCTCAAAGGTGTAATCATTTGTCTCTTATTATGACAAGAGAGCATCTTTTCTCATTTACCCTTTCATCTAATTATATTGGCACTTCCTGAGGAAATGGAATACATTCCTCTCAGGCTATTATTTGGAACAGAACTTTCATGACTCCCCAGAATGGAGTCAGCTATGCCTCCATAGTATTCCTTCAATCTTAGCAAAAGAAATACTTGCTTTATATTTCGCTCATCAGGAAAAACCATATCGTGCCTATAACTATACTCTTACATCATACGTGTGCATTACTTTGCACGTTTAGTATCATTCATACCTTACTGGTATTAATATTAGGCTTCCTATTATGAAGCTTCACACTGCATTCAACTCATGCGTACTCATCATACTAGCTCACGCCTTCTCCTCATGCGGCCACCAGCAGTGACCACGATCCGAACTAAAAGGTGCTTCGTGTTGCGCGATTTCGGGATTCATGTTGCAAGGAACTCTGGTTCTTCGATCCCTAAAATCTGAAAACCTGAAAGACTGAAGCTAAGGTTTTCTCGGCTCTTTGATTCACATGACCCTTCACTCGGTACCTGGGGTCAACTCCTAGACACGCATCAGGATCCCGTGTTTTGGCGAATCTGCGGACAGTGCCCCACCGTTTCCAAAAACTTCTAATCCATGAGAGTCCAACAACCTAGATCCCACGGTCCAAACCTCTCTGAAAATCAACAGTCCTGACCAAATCCTGGCTTTCCACCTTTCGGGACTTTGGCGGAGTCTTCACCCCTTAACTCCTGATTCCCGAAATTGCAAAATTCTCTTCTGGATGATCAATGGTCTAGATCGCTCCTTGATCAATGACTATGATCTTTTCACGAATTTCTCATTGCTTCTTCCAAGACCTTTGGTTTTGTGAAATTCCGGTATCTCCTCGCAACTAACTAGTGCGCTACTTCTCTGAGATCGAACAACTCAAAGCATTTCGGTTCTTTCTGAATGGATCTTGACTCTCGATCCTATCCAATCTTCAAAACTCTTTTCTAAAGGATTTCTCCCACTCAATCCTCCATACTTATTCTTTCTTTGAACTTCAGTTTTTTGTGCTTCACCTTTGAACGCTTCAACTCTTCAAAACTTAGAAACTTTTTCTAAGTGTTTCCTCTCAAGACTTAAAACCACTACTCCTCCTAGTATACTTTGCGTTCAACCTCCGGAGTTTTCAAACTTTAACACAAGATTGATTTTATATGCATGTTCGACGTACCAAATTTCCCCGCTATCTCTTCTGATCTTTTAAGTTACTTACAGGACTAATCTCGTAGTCATAACTCATACGGATGTTACCCTCTCTTTATGGGAACAACCAGCAAGGGTCACTCTTGGGAATTAGCAATAGTCCCAAAGGACTCCTCTTAATCTTGCTTAAACAGATTATCCTTGTTGTCGATTCTAACCATTATAGGTCAGGTAATTTGACCCTATATATTTTCATCAATCCTCTCAATCGTGAGGAGTTATATGCTCAAGGTTTAGTCTTTTAATAATGCAGTAATTATAACTTTCTAAGGATCCTACCAGTCCTTACCATATTTCCCGAATCATGAAGGAGTTCTTCATTTGGATCTTAAGTTATTACCTAACTAGCCATCTCAATTGCAAGAGACTCTACCTGCTTTAGTAGGTAGCCATCCTCACACTATAACAGAACAACTCAGTTCATGTCCCTTGTTTGGATCGTGCATCTTCATAGCACAATTCATTCCACCTCTGTTATTCACACTCAGGTCTTATCAGTAATACTGATCAATGCATTCCTACTCCTATAAGAGTAGTTACCATTTTAACAGAGGGGTTAAATAAATTCCCAATTTACAATTTCATTCTGCGGTCCTTTTTCTTAAAGAGAAAATGCAGATAACAATGTCTCTTTACGCGGCTCGTACATGAGCCCAAGCAGGCCAAGTGTTGTAACCATGCTCTGATACCAATTTGTAACACACCCACTACAGCATAATGAATTTTTCATCTTTTTCTTCGAGGGATAGAATCCCTGAGACTTCTATGGGGCCTAGCGCAGACCATCCCTTCCCTTATCCTCCTCCAAGCGACCACAACCTAGCCTTAGTGCAAGYGCCTTTTGCAGCTCGTGAGTTGGGATTCAAGGCTCTCGAATTATTTTTCTCCAAATGCCGATACCCGAGATGCGATATGGGTATGGCTCCTTCCTCACTAGCGCCTGCTACATGTAACCGTAGGCTAGGCCAAACACTAGCGCCACTCGCAACTTCGCTAGTTGAGGTGTTGAGCCCTCATGCTCCTCCTTTGTGAAATCCCAAGACGCGAGAGGTCAACGTTACGTGGGCTCTGTAAAAGCGATGCGCACATGCCACTTGTCTCCTCCACTATGCTCTACTCACGAGTTGTGCCGCTACCGCCCATCGCATGTGACCTCGGCTCTCAGTGTTTCGTGGCCTTAACGATCAGGGTGCAACTTCTTCATCTTTTGAAACCCTGAGCCACGATAAGTCAACAATGGGTCACCCGCTTCCTAAGCTAAATACTAGCACTACTCTCATCTCGTGACTTCGCGAGTTGGAGTGTTGAGCCCTCGTGCTCCTTCACGAATTCCTGAGATATGATAAGTCAACAATGGGTTGACTCTTTCCTAGGCGACATGTGTCCATCACCTGTCACCCGCTCCCACCTTTATCTGGGTGCTTATTGTAACACCACCTGTCAAACACGTGGTCCCCAACTAATGGAGGTTCCACATGTTCACATGAGCCCTCGGTGCTCGACACTTCGTGACTTCTACAGTCGAAAAGAAACTCTCTCAAGTTTCGAACCCCCGATAGGCGATAACCACGAAAGTTTTGATCCCACGGTTCTCCCGTGTCTTGGATCCAATGGTCACTATCACGTCGTGATCTTGTGAATCGTGAGTTCATGCAGTCCTACCCTTGACAACTCCAAGTCGTGAGTCAGCGAAATGCTACTCTCCTACCTATACAAAGACTAAGATCGACGGTCAATAGGGCTCCGTCATATCCTTGGATCTACGGTCTCAATTCCTTCGCTACTTGCGAAGGATGAAAAGGGGTCGAGGCATTAACACCTACATTCCTTCCTCCAATCTAACATTCATGACAGACCTTATATCCCCTGAAAGGATCTCATCTGTTCATCTAACAAATGAAAGGGTACTCGCCTTCGGTATTTGAAATTCGCTATCCTTCCTGAGCTTCGTCAGCTATGAAAGACTTGAGAGCTTTGCGCTCTGTCTCCTAGACTTGACTCTTAGAAGAGTCTTTAGTACAACTATTCATCAAGGGGTTATGGGGTTCTATTTGATCGTAGAGTTCTTGTGCATATCGACACTACCTATCATGAGCTTAACAAACTTCATCCTCCAAGGGACTCAGAATGACTAGGTGAGTAAACCATCGTACATGCAGCTACACCTAAGGTCGACGAGCTCATAGTTCGTGGCTCTAGCTTAAGACGCTACAGAACTCCAGAATTTATGAGAACAATTCATGTCCGACCCATATAATTCCTTACTTGCCTAATTATACAACCAAGTATAAATAGAAGGGATATAGTATATCAATTAAGCATTCATTCACATTCCTGAAAGCATGCACAATATAACCAATTCATACACAGTCACAGCTAAGATACACAGGGTAGGAAATCACTTATCTATTATAGGTTTCCGCCAACCAACTGACTGTGGGTGTTCATCCTTCCATCCAACTATAGGCTTAGAGGCATTCATTCTTAGCACTCTGGCCACCACCGTGCCAAGCCATGATATCACCAATGAATTCTCACAGTTCTCAAGGGTTCTCTCTCTGTTTCAGCTTCTGTTCGGTTCCTGTTTTCTGCAACTCGGAGCTTTATCACTTGGTTGTGGCCTCGACGAGGTTTCTCAGATGCTCTTTGACATCAAGCTCGCGACCTTATGTTCATGATTCGTTGGAGAGCTTCACGCCTCTCCCTTGTGAGAGTCCGCCCTTGTCTGGTGCCTCCCTTTCCCGTGTGTGTGTCCTTCTTACTTGGGAAGGTTTTGCCGACCTATCCGGTTCCTTCTATCAGAAGGAACCTCAGGTCTGCAAGTCCCTGTGGTACTTTGGACTGACAACCCATGTTTCCATTCATGGGGGTGGTTGGTGATTCAACCACCGGTCCTTTCTTCATTGATTGATTTTCTTTCCTTGGGATTTGAAGGAGGCTTGTCATCCTTATCAAGGGAGATTTGGGATTATTTGATACATGAACCCTCTCTTATAGTTTTCACATTCTTCCTCTAGTGATATCATGGCCAGTACTTTCAAGGCTTCACCCCCACATTCAGTTATTGGTAACTCAAATAATAATACATTTACATTTTCCTCATGCATTAGCATGGTAATTCCTACTTTATGATTAATTACAAATTGGGGAAAACAGGGTGTTACAGGTGAAGTCTTCACAGTTAGAAAGCTGGGAGTTGGATGGGGTGTAAGTGCAGAAGAACGTCTTTGACTTCGTCGCCTTCGGTTACGGTATTCCTCACTAAATTAGTAAATGCAATGTATTAAGTTTATTGTATTTTTATTTGAATTAGCAATGTTTTAAGTGTTTTTGTATATATATATTTGGGGTATTCTCAGCGTTTTTATTGCGTACAATCTCTTTTTTTTTGTTGCACATTTTCCCCATGATTTTGTTACCTTCTCCCAACGATCTTGTTGATCTTTTCCCAGTGATTGGGTCTATTTTAAAATTTGCAATTCCAGTCTTACCCTCAGTGAAAATTTTCCATCTCTGCATTTCATTTGTTCTCTACCCAGTGATTTTGGGTGTCTTCCCTATGTTGTTTATGGCCAAGGAGTAAAGGGGCTCTGATAAATTTTATCCCATAGGGTCATTAGTATAACACTGTTTGATTGTATTTTTTATTACATCTCATTTGTATAACATTGTTGATTCATTGTGGACCTAAGTTCAAATCTTATTGAAGCAGAAACATAGTATAACACTGTGGATATTTTCGATCAATGTTTTCTCCTATACCACAATTTGTTTCTAGAAGGTGAATTAAGTGTTTCACTATGTTTTATTTTGTTGCTTACAAAATTCACCCAGCACGGGAAGATCCAGACGGATTTCTCTTAAACCTTTGCCTTATCATTTTCATTATTCAACAAGTTGTCTCTGGTGTACCTTTGTGATTTGGCTTGGGATGTAAACTTCCCGAGCTAGATTTCTCTTAAAACTCTGCCATATAGTTTTCTTTTTATCCAACAAGTTGTCTATGGTGTACCCCTGGGTTTTGCAATGTTTCTCTACAATTTTTGAAGGATTATCACCTCATCAATTCTTACATGAGGACCCCTTCATTTTACAATGCATTCATTGTGATTTGATAGAATTATCACCCCTACGCCCTCACACATGTTCCCAACGACTTAGCTTCTTTTACTCTGTGTTTTTGGGTTGCCCTTGGCGATTGATCAAAGCTTGGTGTTTTCCTTATATTGCACATTTCGCCCAACTTCTTCCACCATAACTTTTTGAGTTGGATTTGATTATAGTCTGCATTATTTTTTAATGCTTTGAGCATCACCATTTTCCTCTGCGTACCATTAAATGACCCCAATGATTTTTCATACCAAAACCCTGTGCTTAGCATGCCACCTCTATGAGTTTTTGGGTGGTGTTAGATCCCTACATTTTTTTCTTTCCTTTATTATCTCCGCATGGGCGAGAATCTACCCACTCAGCATAGATTCAGTTAATAATTTATAAAGTTGAAAAATATTTAACTATGAATAGAGAGAAAATTCAGTTAATTATTATTTTAATTAAGATTCTATATTTATAAATAAAAAGGTTTTTAATTCTTTTCATTAAATGTTATTTTTCATTATTAAGATATTTTGAATAATATTGATATTAGAATAATATTTCCTTGTAGGAAAAACGTTACGAGTACTTGTCATTCATATTTTATTTATCTTCGATTATTTTGAATAATATTCATGTGTAGGAAAGTGGTGTGTATTCAAATATGGAATGTTTGATATTAAAACATATCTTCATGTTTACTTCAGCTGACCATAGCTATTTAAACATCAATGCTCAAGAAACATATTATAACCTATGTATCAAAGTCTCCTCAAAGAACACAATGTTTGAGAAGTCTTTAACCTTAAAAGTAGAGAATAATTGATCATTCTTTATTTTTGTTAAGTATTTTGGTTGTAAAAATTTTAGTTTTTTTTTAAATTGATTAAGTTTGTAAAAAAATATAAATCAAGTAGAACTTTGTTTTAATGAAAAAAAAACCACCTTAAAGAAGATTGAGTTGGTCTAATTTATATCATATCATATAACCTTATTATAAGTTGAGGGATGCAAAGTTTCACAAATCAATGTAATTTTAGAACTTAAGTAGAAGAGATTGTCATATACATTATTAATAACAGTGACTCTTGCGCAACTTACTTTTGCAAAGTTTACTCATATAAGTTGAATGATACAAGTTTCAAAACTCAATGTAATTTTACAACTTAGGTAGAAGAGATTGTCATATACATTACTAATAGCATTTACTCTTGTGCAACTTACTTTTGCAAAGTTTACTCATATAAGTTGAATGATGCAAGTTTCACAACTCAACGTAATTTTTCAACTTAGGCAGAAGAGATTTTCATATACATTATCCATTAGATTGCTCTTACGCAATTAAATTAATGTAATGAATGATGGTATTAGATATTAGACTCCTAGCGCGCAATGAAATTTAATATAATGAATGATTGTTTTAGATATTAGACTCCTAGCGCGCAATGAAAATATGATGTAATGAATGATTGTTTAGATTTTAGACTTCTTGCGCAAACGAAATTTAATGTGACGGTTGATTGAATTTATGCTAATGGTTAAGTCATTATATTGTGTGGCTTTATGGACTAATGTTGACGCTTACATTTTTACGCTTTGATTTACTCGTGCGCATTGCAATAACGGTGATGCATGATTAGTTTAGTAATAAAATTTACTTGGGCGCCTTAATTTATTTGGGTGTGTGATTGCTTCATAATTATTCTATTGCACCTTTGAATTTAATGTGGATTAATCTTGCGTCGTGAATTTATGTTGATAGGTGACTGATTTAGCAACTAGTTTTCTCTTGCGCCATTAATTAAGTTGACATGTGATTTTTCTAGAGTTTGTTTACTCTCACACGTAGCGAATGTTTAAATGTTGTTGTATGATTGATAAAGATGATGATTACCCATGAACCTTGATTAATTGATGATTAGGAATGAATGATTGATCTTGTTGATGTGAACTTGATTGTTAGTGGGATGTAGACACTTCCTTGTTCCTCAGAATAGTTGCCATCATTGAGACCTTAAATGGTGAAAATCAATTGGATCCTAGGCTTGAGCATTGCTTATGTATCGTGGAGGTCCTAACCTTTCATGGTAGGTTGGGCAGGTATTCATTTTATATTCATTATCTGATTTAATGTTGTTCGTAAATTATTTAGAGATGATTATGATGTGCTAAGCGACGACGCTATTTATGTTTATGTGTTTCTATCCTTTTGTTGATGCATTGAATGCATCTTTATTGATTTCAATGATGAGTAGCTAGTAATTATTTTACTTATGATGTCGTTGATTTTGCATTGCTATGATTTATATTTTTGATGTTGATTTCCTAATGTAAAATTAATAAATAAAATTTAGTTGTTATGCTTCGCTTTCCTAGTTGTAACAGAGGGGTTGTTACAAATCTATGGAAAGTGAAGTTCATGATGAGAATGGTGTTAAAAATACTACCACATGTCAATCCATAAATAAAATGTTTTGCAATGAAAACTCTTGATATGTTAAAACCTACCAATTTCAAGTCAATCGATCCAAGTGCATTCATTTTGAAATGAATTTGTAAATTTCCACTTTGAATATATAGTAAAATTGATCATTTTAGGTGTTAGAATATTCAAGAACAATGAGAGGTTGGGAGGGGTGAATCAATATAGATTTATTTCAACAATTTTAACCTTCAATCACTACATAAAAATTAACCATCAACCATGTTAAGCCCTAATATTGGCTCATTACCCCTTAATTGGGTAATATTACATTAGTAATGTTATTTTATTTATGTCAGCTTTATTCCATTAGTTGTAATTATACCTCCTAGTCTCCTATATATACCAAGGAGACATTTTCATTTGGAATCATCTTGTACTTGAACATTTATGCGAGGTAAAAGGAGGTTGCCCCCTCGAAGAGGATTATTATCTGAAATTATCTCTTTTTCAAGGAGTTGACTACTTATTATGAGGTTTTTCTATGCTATATTGATATTTGGTTCTTAACATATGGTATCAAAACTCAAGGTCTTAGGGTGTCACTGCTACATTTATGACACCCTGGAATTTTCGCTATAACATTTTTTCTACAACGATTCAGAAGGCACGGCTTGGAGGATATTTAGTAGACATATCAAGGTATGTGGGGTTAAAATTCAGCACATGAGGCCTTATAATTTCATAGATACAACCTTTGTAAGATAGGGTTCTGGAATCATCCTGAATTGAGTCATTGTGGAATTTTCTCTATACAATTGTTTCTGTAACGTTTCAGACCCTGAACTCCAAAGCCTATTCTCAAAAATTAGTAAGGTATTTGGGATAGCAATTGATGCTTCTGGGTCATCGTAAATTTGTAGATATACCCTGTGTAAGATAGGGTATCTGACTAGTCTCAAGCAGGTGTTCTGGGTAAAACAATCATAAATTATTTCTAGAGTATCCAAATTGAGTGAGACTAGTTGCATTAGATAGTGGACAGACCATAGTAGTTCTGGTATGAGTTTCAGAATTTTATATCAATTATTTTGTGTGGGGCACGCTATACAAGTGAGATCTCCTGGAAAGGGAAAAAATCAGCAAGTTGTGGGGAAGTTACCGTAAATTCCACTTGGCACATCCAATTTTTATCAGACCTGGGGCATTGAAGAGAAGAAATATTAGAGACCTATAAAAAATAAAATTTCATACTCAGAAGGGCCGAAATTTTGGAGATACAATAAAAGGAAGATTGTCTAGCAAAACCACCTCAAAATCAATGTTTAAAGTGATACTTGGCCAACATACCACCAAAAAAGGGAACTTCTACACCAAATAAGCCTCTAGACAATCCTACTTGGACTCTTGATGAAGGTGAAGAAATACGTAGGGACATAAATGATTTACAAAAGAAGATAGTAAAAAAATATGAACTACAAGAGATGATGGATTCAATGGAAGCTAATTTTGAGGCAATAAATACTAATATGGACGCTTTAAAAGGGGAGATCATGGAAGGATTGAAAATTTTCCTAATAGAGAGGACACCTGAAAGTGAAAATGTATCCCATTAAATTCATGATGAGGACACAAGAAATGTGAATCAAGAATGGAGAAACTCCAACTTTGGGTTGAAAACCAACCATGTTCCTAAGATCGATATGAGGAAGTTTGATGGCATGGACCCAATCACATGGATACTTCGGATGGAGCAATTCTTTGATCTAAATAATGTGCCACATACACAAAACGTTTGAATTGCTTCTTTATATTTAGAACCCAATCAATTTGTATGGTATTGATGTCTTTCTTCTCGCAAATCACTTGTCACTTGGACAATTTTCACAAAATAAATGATAGCATACTATGAGGATACAAGAAGCAATACATTCTTTATGTTGGATCATGTTGTTATTGATGCCAATGGTTTGATTGATTGATGTCAAGTGATTGATTGATGTCAAAGGATTGATTGACTGATGATTTATGTAATATAATATGTATT